>QWTY01021661.1:0-25484 GCA_008033365.1 Pseudorectes ferrugineus
TCGGGGAAATGTTGGTTACCAGACCTAGAAATGTAAAGCTTAGTGGGCTGCGTAATTCGGTCAGGATGCGAGGTTCTTGTGCTCCCAGGCAGAGGAGGTACCTTACAGATTTCATTGACACGAGTATGGGAAACTTCTTCATCACAGTAATCAGATAAAAACTTTTTAGAAGTAAGATCTGACTTAACTGTATTTTGCTTCTTACTTCCTATTCAGACCATTTTTTAATTACCTAAGTGATATTAGGAAAGGGAAAACAGGATGTGTATCAATACCTGCAAAGGAAGAACATGTAACCCCCTGAAATTTTAAAATTTTAATATTAATCAGATTGGTTTCTACAGTGCAGTAAGTCTTTGTAACAAGCCTTCTTCTTAAAAGTGGGCAGGTATGGCTACATGTGCCTTTGGTGCAAGAGCTAGAAGGGATCCAGGTAGCCCAAGTGACTTTGGAAACACTGAAAGGACTGAAAACCAAGGGATGCTTTCTGTCTTGGGAAAGCTTCTGCCAGTGTAATTTTCTTTCTTTTTTAAAATTGTTTTACATTTTTAAAAATTTAAAATTTTTTTTTTAAAGTTTTTAAAAAGAGCATTAGAACATAAAGCTGAAAAACAAGTGTTGCTTATGTAGTGGTCTTCAGAGGAACTGGTGGTGACCATTTTTGGGTGATCATTTGAAATAACAAGTGATGCAACAAAACCAATTACATTTCCCTTTTGGGGAGGGGTGAGGCATAACCAAAGAACAAGATGATTTTAGTAGCCTGGCTGTGGACTGCGAGAAATTTCAAAGTACTGTGAAAAACCATCCTAGAATTTGAATTTTTGTGTGTGGCTTGAAAATATATACACATGCCATTATTTTCAAAATGCTCTATTTCATAGAACTAATTCTTTGTCTTGCTATTTTGTCATATTGAGTTAACATAAAAAATGCAGATAACTGGTCCTTTCCCTTCAGCATGTGCTGACAGATCTTAACTTTTCAGGTTTTATTTTCTAAACACATTGGTTGTTTTTTTCCTTCCCCTTAAGTAACAAAGTCTTGATTTTTATTTCTTCAACTTTTCTTGGCAGGTGGAATTTTTCTAGGTACTGTTGCTACAGCGGGAATGATAGCAGGTTTTGGCACCACGCTTGCAATGACAAAAAAGAAGAACCCAGACATGTTCAGTAAGGTTTGTTCCTTTAAGCTGTTTTCCAGTAGTCATATGCAGGAAAGAAGAATGCACTGAATGCTTTGTAGACATGGGGATACATGTGGAACTTGGCAAAGCTGATGATGAGAGCACGAGACTTAATTGAATTCAGTACAGGGGTAGGATTAATTTAAAGATCAATTCAGAGTTGGCCCTGCTATACACTTTAGTACTTGAGATTAGCTGAAATACATAATGCTTACACTGTTTGCTGGAATCATACTTCTGTACAGTGGAATAGAATTACTGGTCTCTTTTGATTCTGTGATGTGAACACACCTCAGACGTGAGCCTGTATCACCTCAGTGGTCCAGTTCAGCATGTGGTCTCATAGTGCTGCAGTGAGTCTGGAAGCGAGGTGACTGCAATAAGGGTGGAAATCAGGAGGTAGAAGGTCTGTAAGCTGTGGGATATGTAAGTGGAATCATTTAGTCAAAATTAAAGCTCTCCACTCCCACTGTGTAAGGGGAAGGATGAGAACGAGTACTATGGGACTATGAGATCTGATGGCCACAATTAATCTGAGCTCACGCAATTACTAACTGGATCCACTTGTGCATTCTGAAGAAAAGAACTGCAAAGCAAAGCTAGCAATTATACCGTGTTGGTATATTAGTGTGAAACACAGCACATTTGAATGAAGGATGCTTTTTTCCTCACTAATGCTTTGTTATTGCCAAAAATGTCAAAAATATGCCCTTAAAATTGATCGGTATCATCTCCACCAAGCTCCTAAAATCCAACATCTATTACAGATGTTCCTAGGGAAGTAAGAACTGATCAATTGTGTTTATTTTAAAAATGATGATTCAATAACGTATCAAGTTAATTCAATGCATATCAAGAGAAAAAAAATTCTTCCATTTTACTTTATATCAGAACCTTCATCTCTGATCACTCGTAATCTGCCTTTGTGGTCAAAGAGCATGAGGATCCTTCATTTGCCTTCCTACTTTCCTCTGTAGGCTGCTGTGGCGTAACTCATCCGCTGCCTTTACAGAAACAATAAGCATGAGTTTCTTTTTTGAAATAGACAAAATAGAAAACTTCATGAGAAATTATTTCACAAGCTGTGGAAATACATTGCAATAAGGAAGTTGTCTCCTTTTTTACCATCTTTTTTTTTAAACTTCCTTTCTCTTGAGCACTGCATTTTTTCCAGCTTGCACATGTTCTTGGGTGTCTGAGCTGTCCTGTTATCAGTGTGAAATTTATCAAGAGTGACATTGCATTGACATCCAAGAATATATATGCTGGAAATGTCATCAAGTGATATATACCATTTCAATCTTTGCTGAAAACTGTATCCGCTGGTATTTGTGCAAAGGAATTAGAACAGTTTGCTAGCAAAAATCTGTGATTCATGGGCCCCTCAACTTCAATACTCCAGAGTGTGGAAAGATACTTTTTTGTCAAGGTACTTGTCAGTGAGCAGTTTAAAAAAGGAAAGGCTAGACTTTGAGAATGGCTTAGCTCTCTATAGAAGCTCTCTGAGGTACCAATGAGGTTTTGCATTAGCATTCTTACTTAAATTTATAGTTACTGCAAGTAACTTTTAATAATACATCATGTATAATAATAGCTGCAGAAGATTGTGCCCTTCTTAGATGTTCAATGCCTAAATATTATTTTTATCCACGTTAAGGTGAGGCCATAGTTTGGCAGGTACTTTAAGCCAACATCAGCCAGCATTGATGTTGAAAGAATTAATTCTACCAGGGCTTAGTTTCTGGCGGTTTATTCCTGTCCCAGTGAAGACACCAATACATGTGCTGTTGGGTTGGTGAGATGATCCTGGTTAATTAATGGGGGTTTTTTTATTTCCTTCATTAGTTTTGGTCCAAGTCAGACATTTGATCCACTTCTCTCCATCACTGCGGTGACTGTGCTGGCACGAACTAGGGGGAAGGTCTGAAGGAATGAGAATTGTTGCTCAGTGTTTAGGAAAAAATGCAAGACTTATTGTTTCAGCTTCTTTTCTGGCTCATGCCAGTTTTTGTGTCGGTGAAATGGAGGCATGCAAGTCAGGTAGAAACAGGAAGCAAACGTAATGCAGCCTGGGTCAGATTTAAATAGTTTTAGGGAAGGGAAAAAAAAATAGGCAGCAGTTTAAAGGGGAGCCTGTAGCATCATAGCATCATGGCTTCATGACTGCATTCAAACTACCAGGAAGCAACAGCGTGAGACCCTACTCTGGCAGAGTAGTATCAGTGTTACTGGCAAGAGATAAAGCTGAAATTGCACCTATTGTAATACCTTGGTGGTGAATTAAAGTAAATATAAGCATTGGTAGGACTGATGCCCAAACTGACTTAAAAATGGAGATTACATTATCCTGTTTAGTGATGAACCACTGAGGAAACCTTCAGTTAAGAAATTATGGGGGAGGAGGTGTTAAAATTAAATGCTCAGCTGCAGCAGCCTCCTTGTGAGAAGTATCCACTTTTACCAGCATTTATCCAGGTGTTTAATTTTACAATGGATTAGGTCACACAAAACAGTGAACACACTGAATATAATCAACCAAAACAGTTGAACACACTTTATTTTAGGCACTGCTTCCTTTTAGACACACTCTACACACAAGGGAACAGTTACAGGATCAAGGCCTGTGTTTGAATGAAAAAACAATGTGATTTTTTTCCTTCTCCCACTTCCTGTTTATATCTTCCAGAGGAAAACAAAACAACAACAACCAACCAAGTAAAAAAAGCAGCATATATTTGGAAAACAAATCAGCTAATTCTGCCCTGTTTTTTTCTGGCCTGTTTTTGGAAAGACTCGAATATTGTTTAAAAGCTCATTTTTAAAATTAAAGAATGTTTTTTTTTAAAAATACAGAAGAGGTAGTGATGAGAAAACAATCTGAACATAGAATAACAGGTTAGTGAATAAAACTCAATTCTCTGAATTTTTTTTTTTTTTTTGTTGGGGACATCTTTTTCTCTCATGCTACTGTTGTCCTTTTTAATTTCTTAGCACTTCATTAATCAGCTTTCTTGATGCTCTGAACAGCATATCTGATAATCATTTAACCAACTGTCCTGTTAACAGAAACCCTTATCTGTGTACTTAAGTACCCTGAGGAATCAGCCTGTGACTGAATCCTGTTTGACTGCAGTCAGTAAAACCAGATCAGTTGTTTCCATTTACTGCTATTTTTCTGGGACAATCAAGCATTTAAATAGTAGTCGGGTGGGTTTTTTGCCAACAATTTTCACAGATAATGACTCCTATTTAAAGATTCTGTGTAGAGGATATTTTTGTCCATTCATTTCCCATCTTCTAAATGGGACAATTTTTTTCTCAGTGTTGTTATATATGGTTAGACTATGGAAGCAGGAAAAATGTCAAAAGTAATCAGCATTTCAAATCTATGCCGAGCAGTAGTAACTGAAAGAGTTATAATAGTTCATTATCTGTGGTAAGGAGATAATAGGACCTGATATTATAGCGTGACTAGAGATCTCTGTGTTGTGTGTGTGTATGCTTACAGAGCATTGTTTTTGTTAACAGCTTCCACTTTGGCATGTCCAAATTGGAATAAATAAGGGTCAAGATACGTTTTGCTTCTGCCCTTTCCAAGTGTGTGCCTGTCCTTCTTTAGCTGTGTCTACAGCTAAATCCTAAGGGAAAGTGTCAATGCTGAGGGCTGTCTGAGGATCATTTTAACATTTCAATAAATACAAAGCCAAGAGGAGAAAAACTACTGGTGCTATTTGACTGACCATAGTGGTAGACACTAAGTATGTTTAATTGTATCAAAGAAGAAAGAGAGGCATTTAAAAAAAAAAGTAAAAAATGTAAAGCTTTCTAAAAGCAAGAATACAAAATATTTTTTTTCCCCACTTTTTGTGCTGAGTAAAAGAGAATGGTTCTTTTGCACATTTTGGAGAAAAGTTTTTTTGATCCTTCCACAAGTTAATTTCGCTTTTCCGTATTTTAGACTGTAAATGAAATAATTCTTTATTGACTATAATTTTATGTGTGCAATCTCATTTATGTTACCCCTGAGCAATAATTAGTTGGGTTTTTTCCAAGATACCCAGTTAAGTAGAACTGTTGAGTTGTGTAAGGACCATAGATGCCCATCTTTAACAATCACCATCCAAAATCTGTGTTCGCTTGTGAATAATTGAACAGTGATCATTCAGAGGGGAAAAAACTCCTCTGAAAGGCAGTTGCCACTATGAGCAAGAGTGTTCTGTCTGTCTCACTGCTGCTGAGGGCTACACAGGTTGAAGCTCTGCTGTACCCAATAGGCTCAGTACGGTGGGCATTGTGGGATGAGAACGGCTGGCTAGCAGTGAGTGTGGGGTGCACATGGATTGATGTCACCCAGCATGTGCCTGGTGCCCCTGGAAGCTGCAATGTCCATTTATGTGCTGTGACAGAGAAGGTTTCATTGTGGTTGGGACCCCATCATGGCTGAGGCTCCATTCCTGGCCTGAGGTGGCTTTTCCAAATGACAGTGTTCTGTGTTTTCAGGACACGTCTCATGGCAGACTTCTATGCAGCAGTATCTTAAAACCACCTCCTCTTGTAGGTTCTCATGACAAAAGTGAGAAGTGTGGAGACCACAGAGCATTTTCAGTATTGCTGCTTGGTGAAGTCTGCAGGGGCATGGGTTCAGCGTTGTTGTTTGCTTTTTCAAAATTTTCCTAAATAGTTTCCAGAGCTTCTTCAGAGTTGTAGCCAATTGAAATTAGTCCCTGGGTCACTGTTACACCCTTTCTGTGTCCAGATGAAAGCTGCTCATGTTCTTCTGGTTTCCCAGTGTGCTGTTCCAGAAGTGCAGATAAAGACCTAGAGGCCACCGGTTGCCCCCCATGAATAAGTACCAAAATCAATGGCATACAGTGATTATGTTCAGATGTAACTGGCATAAAGGCTTGTGACTGGTTTCAATTCAGTTTTGTATTTTGACTGGTGAGATAACTGAATATTGGATTCTTGTGCCCATGAAACAGCTGACTTTGGTATTTCTGGGCAATGAAAGTCATCCCCGGGTGGCACCGGCAACCATGAAAGCTGCTCCTGGTAGGAAGGCACTTCATCCAGCCCCTTTCTTGGCTCTTCAGGTGTGCTGGCAGCCGTAAGATTTTCTGTGGCCACACTGGTACAACTGGCAGGTCAGGAAAAAATCTAAATCACCAACTTTTTTAGTTCTAATTTTTTTTTTCCAGTTATTGTTCACTTTGTCATGATCTCTTTATCTTTGGTTCTAGGGGATTACTGCCACAGCTGCACTACCAGAGAGTGGTTCATCGCTGGCCTTACGAGCCCTGGGATGGGGCTCACTGTATGCATGGTGCGGAGTTGGGTTGCTGAGTTTTGCCATCTGGAAGGCTCTGGGTGTGCACAGTGTGAGTAGCCAGTATGATCCCCTCAACTCCATATTTTTCCTTGGGTCATGCATTTTGGGATGGCATCTCTATACTACTTCAGCCTAAGAATTACACCTCCATTTACCACATGTAGAATGACTAACCAGAATGTGTGCAAACAGGGAAAGTGTTCTTACATCTGCAAAAAATGGCATGCTGTGGGAGAAGACAGTCTAGGGGGAGGAGCAGTTTTGTCCTGCTTTATGTTTATTTGCACAGATGTTTCAGATACTTCACAAAAGAGCCAGTGTTCTAATTTAGAGACTAAAATAGTAGCTGCAAACTTTCTATATCCTTTGCTTATTGTATTGAAGGCTACCCCCCTGAATTCTATCTTTAGAGCAATCCATTTATTTGTCCAAGTTCTATTTTTTGCATCAGGGCACAGAGGACATAAGAAAAACTGAAAGGAAACCAGCTTGCTTTCTAGAAGCAGCAAGGGGCAGAAGCTTGAGTATCATGTGCATTAGAATGGTGGTCCTTGACATGTCACATCAAGGCAAAGAAGCTTGGGAAGCATTTGTACATCCCAGGGTACCAGCTACAGCTATCTTTAGTAAACTGATTATGTTCCAGTGTTTCACAATGTTGGGTGTGAACACTAAAGTTCATGTGAGCATTTTTGTTTGCCTCTAGTAATGAGCCATGACCTAGAGTCCCCTGCAGCTATAAGTTTGGCAGAGTTGTTTGCATCCTCTTTAGGACTAGGAATGAAAAGACTTCCTTTACCTTACATGGCAATTATTTATATATTCAGCAAAGCATATATAAAGGAGAAAGATAATACTACTTCATCTTAGTACTGTTCTCATTAATACCTTTATTCAAGTTCTCATTGCTTGTCTACTGTGCTGATGTGTCCTGTAGCTCACAATTTGAGTCCCAAATACAGCGTTACACAATCCTTTATTTCTTTGCTTTCAATGTTGATTCTCAGTAGGAACAGATAAAGGAAGGCTGAACACCAAAAAGCATGGCAGGACATGGGAGGCAGCTACAACACATTTTGTTTAAACTGAAGTCCTCCACATGTGGCTGTGATGGAATGTCAGGGAAGGGGGTGGAAAAGTGGGAGTATCAGTTTATACTCTCTGCATGCTGAGCTACAACAGTTCACTCAGTTTGCTGGCAGTCCTATCACCAGTCAGAAGGACTCATTTCACACTATCCTGCCAATTCTGATTTCTCATTCTGTCACAGTGTCTGGTCCTGCTGAAGGACAGCAGAATCTGATCCTAGTCTGCAATTTACGTTATCTGTTTCTTGGTAAGCCTAATTTTTACTTCCTTGAGAAGTACTGGCCTAGACCCACAGTTACTGGTTTCCCTGTGAGGCTTTTCATGAGGCTGCTTCATGACAGGGAACACGCACGTAAGCTTGAGATGGCCAAGCCCCAGGACATGCCTGAGTCTCCTGGGGCTTCTGAGAGCAAGGGCTCTTGTGTCAGAAGCAAACTGCAAGCATTTTAGAGAATTGTTGAGTGTTCTTGATCAGAAAGGTGCACCTTATTATATTCTGTGTTGTGTCAGTGTTGAAAGGAGGTGAGGGAAACTGTGTTTTAAGAGGCTTTTGCAAATGTCTGTTAGTATTATTTTCTGTTGTGGAGTGCTTATGTTTCACTGTCGTGCACAGTGAGAATTGCAGATGCTGAAGGAGTAGATTTCTGTCAAGAGATGATTTGGAACAGCTCTCTCTGCTTTCCACTGAGATATTTATTGCATTCACTACAGACTTCTAAATTTTCACTGCAGAAAGGAAACACATACAATAGTGCTATTCATTATTGCAGAATCAAAAATCAGCAATTTGTATATTTCCTGTCGTTATATAGCTATTAAAATCAAATATATATATGTTTTAAATTGCTGGAGGTACAAAAGTAGAAGCATGTTAAAAATGGAATATTCTGACCAAAGAGGTTAATAGCACTAAAAATAAATTAGACCCTTAAACATATGCTCATTTTCAGAAGGGCCTGTTTTTATTTGGTATGTTTTCCTGAAATTTCTGGGGAACATTGTGATACTTTTGAAGATTCTTAATTGCTTTCATGTAAGCAGAGATAATAGATTAACAGTCAGTTACAATACTAGTTTTGAGTAAATTGCAGTGCATATGTTATGTCTAGTAATTATTAGATGCCCACAAAAATAAATAAAGTTTTGTTTTTAGGAAACTGAATTTGTGACTGAGTGAAATAAAGTTTCTTTCCACATAAACTGTTCAGATCATGGAAGACACTGTAGATTTTGATCTAAGTTTGGCATTTTCAAATGAACATTTTAATTTCAGTTAAACATTTTAAAAGGAGGCTTTTACAGATTTACCTGAATAAAATGACTTGATTCTTCAGTGTGGTTGAGAACTGTGAATTCACTGGCTCTGTAGTCCATGCAAGTTTCCAATACCTGTAAAATTTCAAGTCACAATTTCCAATCTAGCATCGGGTATCAAGATTTGAAAACTATGGACTTAAAGCAGACTTTAGCCTCTCAGTGTGCTATATTAGGTGTAACTTGAGGGGAGACTCACTTTGATGCCAGGAACTTGGGTGAATTTAATAACTAAAGCTTTGGCAGCTGGACAGAGAGAAGAAGAGGTTCTGCCCAGCCTCTTCACCTTAACAGTAACGAGCTGCCCTTGGGACCTGCTGATTAGTGACCTGGCCCTGCTAGGCAGCAGCTTCATCTGTTTAAGAGCAATATTGGTAGTATTATTTAAGAGCAATATTGGTAACATTATTGACAGCTAATATAGTCACTTGATATTAAATTGTTTCTCTTGGTCTTAAATTGTGAAGGATAATAAAATTCTGATTGTAAGCACTGCAGTTGTTTCATTTAGCAAACAAGAAAGACGGTTCATTTGCACATAGGAGTACCTCAGCTCCAGCACTCTCAAATCCTTTGCCAGCTCAGTCCCTGTGACTCTCTAGGTAGGATCTTGGTGAATAAAGGACTTACTTCACTTGCCGGGTTTGAAGGGGAGTTCCAAGTCCAGGAAGACTGAATTGTTACGTGTTTAATGCCTCGAGCCATCTGAAGGAGTAAAATACCAGAAGCTCAGTGGAAAATCAGATGTGATGGATTGGCAGAAGTCACACCAGAAGGAGTAACAGAGCCGGCAGATCTGGACGTGGGACAGGTGTGGCCAGGAAGGCCATGGGGCAGTTCCCGTCCTGGCCGGCCCGCAGCACACCGGGGCTTGGCTGACTGGGCCGGAGAAGGAGAGCAGAGCCTCTGCTCAACCTCACTGAGATTGCAGAAGTGCAGTGCAAGGTGTGCTCCGAGCTTTTTGTGCTCCGAGCGCTGCCCACGCCAGCCGCGCCCCGGTGCGGGGCAGTGGGATGTGCAGTCACTGGGCGGCCCTGATCCTTGTGCCACGCGCCGGGCATGCCTTTTGAGCGGCCCGGCGCCGGCAGGAAGCGGTGGTGAGCCTCTCCCGCACCCCTGGAGGGCAGAACTAAGCCAGGCAGGTGCTGCTGCACCCCAGTCCCGGTTGGTTCCTGGGGTTTGTGTTCCCGCCCCGCTCCCGGCGGCTCCCCCGGGGCCGGGCGCGGCCGGGGCGCCGCTGCTGCCCCGCAGCGACACCCGGTGGCGCCGGCCGGAACAGCCGCGCCCGCGCCAAGGGCCCGGCTCGTCCCTGATCCCGGGGCTGCGGCCTCGGTCCCACAGCCTGCCGGGCTTTAGACTGCACTGCCAAACCCTGCTGCCCCCAGCCAGAACCCAGCAGAGCGGCCGCACTTGCTGTCGCTGCCGAAATGCTGTGGCTTCTAATGGTGGGGTACGTGTTTCCTATGAGTGTGAGTTACTGATGGGACAGCGAGTGATTGATAAAAGTATGTATTACCCTAAGCTTTGTGGCTGTTTAAATTATCTTGTCATCGCTCCCAAAGTCAGAGATGAAACGACAAGAGAAAAGTGGAGTGATATTTCCTTGATGAGTTGTAATTGCTGTAATTAATCTGTGTTAGCGGCGCAATTGCTCAGCAGTTTGTGTCATGGAAGGAAACTGAAGCCACAGTTCAGGATGCCTCGTCCTCACACTTTCTGAGACAGCCTGTATTTGCCCTAGAAGCAAGTTGTTGTTAAGATTCCTTCCAGGCACTGAGGTGATGCACCAGATTTGGTGATTCTAGATTTTTATTTAATCTTTGTGGTTTATTAGTTCTTAAAACAGTGCTGTGACAATGCCTGCTTCCAGCTCTTAAAGGGCTTTATTGTTAAAGGTGGTTCCCTATAGCTTTACAGTCTGCTGCTTTTATGCCAGTGTCAAAACCCAGGGGTGAGAGTAAGTAACTGATCTTTATGTCTTGGTAAGGAATATAAAAGATTTCACACTGTCTCAGGTTGGGTTGTTAATACTCCTTGATTGCAGTTACCACTGTTGTAATCTGAGGACAGGCTGGTAAGTAATAAACCCTACTAAGTTCCACTCAACTCTCATTCTGAAGTGAAGTGTTGGTTCAATGAGGACTTAGTTTGATAATGGTTTAAGTGCTATTTTTCAGTAGCATAAAAGAGAAGTCTTTTTTCAGAATCTAGGAGATGGTGGTTATCTACTTTTATATTGTACCTCTTGCAGAAAATAACCATGTGTCAGTAATAATCAGACTTTTTAAACTTGCTTCCTGCAACCTCTCAGGAAAATATTTAAATTCATACCACCTTTGTTTATCTCTGAGCATGGAAGCTCTGTCTATATTAGTGAGTATCATCGACCAGCAGCACTGGGGCAGTGAAGCATTAGCAGGCTGAGGATCTGATACCTACAACCATTCCAGGAATTTCCAAAATTTGGACTGACACTGGCCTTGCCCCATGGCTTGAATGCCTGTTTGCAATTGGACTATGTTATGTGCACTGCTAGAATGCTTGTTCTGATTTGTGTCACCCTAAAAAACTGAAGGTCATGCATTTTGAGACTGTTCAGTAGTACACAGACTCATGCCCAGGGAGCATGGACAACTGGGAGATTTGCTTCCAAAGAGCACTCCTGATCTGAATCTGAGACTCATCCAGACATACCCACAGCCTTCCTCTCTGAGGCACCTTACAATGTGGAAGGACATGTGCTGTGTTAAACACCAGCTTGAAATAAGTCTGGCTTGGAATAAAATGCCACCACTGTTTCCTACAAGTTTATTTGCTATTTAACAACTTCCACATCATGGTAGTATCTTCCATGGCATTATCTTACTGGTTTTGAGCTTGCAATCTCCAAACCATGTAGGTGCCCACTCCTGGTGCAGTGGGATGGCTGTTTACTGGTGCAAAACACGGAAGTATTGAAATAAATTTTGTAGAAAAGGTTTGGTTTGGCCAATTTATCATTTCAGGTTTATTTTAAAGTTGAATAATAGTTGAAACATCTTATTTCAACATTCTGCATATGAGCTTTTCAATTTTCAATGAAATTTAAAATTTTCAGTTAAATAATAAATGGCGTTTCACTCAGTAAGAATTTTTAAAAGTAAAATATTCAAAATACCTTAAACCTGTTGTTGCTACAGTTGAACTAAACAAGTATTTTCGTTGAAGTTTCCAAAAATTAAACCCTTTTTATTTTATGTATGTATTCTACTAGTGTTATGATCTACCATGCCTTTTTATTACTGGGAAAATTTTAGTTTCATAGAATCACAGAATAACTAGGGTTTGAAGGGACCCCTGGAGATCATGTAGTCCAATCCCCCTGCCAAGGTAGGGTCACCAAGAGCAGGTGGCAGTTTTCTTTAAGTTTTCTGGAATTTTTTAGAAGTTAATGGTTGAGTTGTAAACCTTCCTTTTAATTAAACTCGCAGCTATAGAGTAGTTGGCAGATACTAAAACATACCTATTAATGTCTGATGTTCTTTTTTTCCCTTGTTTTTAAACTGCCAGCAATTATGAACCTTCTTTTAAAAGCAGAACAATGTCCTTAGCCCTTGTAGACTGAAGCGTACAACAATTAACAAACAAGATAAATGATGCTTTAAGAGCCCTCTTGTTCTTCATGCCCTCAATAAATTAGGTTTCATTTCCTCAGAAATAAAAGCATTCTCTATCCCATAGGAAAAGGGCCAGCATGATTCATATGTAGGGTTGTGATATTCTGATTGTTGCTGTTCTGTGGAAAGCTGGAAAAACAGTGAGAAGAATTGCTTAGCAATTTGTGACTAATATACTTACAAAATATTAGTTGATCACTTTTATGGTGTCTCCTAATGAAATATCCTGTTTTTCATTGATCTTAACCTTTAAAATATTAAGAGTCTAAAACAATTGCTTGGCCGTAAAGATACATCTAAAACAATTAAAAGCAATGCAGAGAATATATGCTTGCTGTGGCTTTGTTGGTAAGAACATTTCCAAGTGAACTGCTTTTCTCTAGAGAAAATCTAATCTCTGAATCACCATTTTAAGCATAAAAATAACATCCCCCTGCTTATGTCAAGAGATACTTGATATAATTTTGTGAAAGTATAGTCATAGGCACAGTATAAATACAGAGGAGTATTGGCTTTAAGGATGGATTAATTTAAAATAGAAGATGAGAGCATGGAGACATAGTCTTCAAATATTACTGGGTTTGGCATCTGTAAATAGTACTGAGATTTATAAATCTTAACTCAATATAGGCATATTGCAGTGGCTGAAATTTTTATTCTATTTCATAAATGAACAAATGTTGCTATAAGAGCACCATATCTCCTAAAATAATTAGAGTCATCCTAGAATCATTCCTAAATTTTTTGTTATTAGTTTTTAATTATTGTTGTATTTAATCCTCACATAAATATTATTCGTGAAGTTTCTATTCCTCATCATGCTTATGTCTGATAGCATAGTAGAAACTTACCTTTTCCTTACTATTTCATGATCACATATTTCTATAGAAATCAAATCTGCCCATTTTTTTAAATGGTTTTTTATTTCCTCAACACTTATTTAAACTCAAGCTCTTAGAAAGAAGATGGAGTACTAGTACAAGTTAGCACTTCCTCCTCCTGCTTATACTGGATTTTTCTGTACTGCTTATAGTGCCGAATTAGTTTGATTTGGAGAAGACTTGCCTCCACATGTATGTACTGCTAGTATTTTATCCAAGGAAAAAAAAGAAACCAATGAGCTTCACTGTTTACTTAATAAGGCAGAATGCTTATTCAAGGATTAGGATCATCATTTTCCTACTGGAAAGCTTCTACATCTGCTTTATGAATAGGGACAGCTGTAAGGGAGTATTTCAAGAATATGGGAAGGCTGTAACTGTAGCTGTCCTGAGGAGTTTCGCTGTTGTGTCCTGGGAGAGACTCGCAGCTGTTGGCTGCTACCAACCCGTTGGGAAGCCGTGGTCTGAAACACCTCTGTGTCACCCTAAGTGGACGAGTGGGTTGATCCACATCTTGGCCACAAACAACTATAAAATGTGCATGTACAAGCAAAATTTGAATGCAGGCTTCTCTGATGGGTGCGAGTTGTTTGTGCTCCGTCTTGGTCCCGTGGCATCGTCCTGTGTTAAGTGTGGTGCGTGGCCGTGCTTGCCGTGGCCTTCTGTGGGCCCAGACCCCCGCTGCTCTGCTTGCCTGGAGGCATCCGGCTCTCCCGCCTGCCTCGGGGGTCACCCTGCCTCTGACAGCTTCCTGCATGGAATTCTGCCCCAGTCATGGCCCTGAGGCTGAAGCCTCACCACAGAGTTTTGGGGTTTTGCTGGCCCTTTCCCCAGCCTTGAATCTCACTTGTGGATGATACATACAATTAATTCCTGGACAAAGAGAGGAAAAAATTACTCAGGTTGCTCTTTACAGGAAACTGCCTGCTTGCAAACAATTCATGTTTTGAATTTAATTCAGAAATCCAAATTACAGGACAGAAGGGTTTATAGGGTTGGGACACTCATCCTGAGATTTTGGGTCCATTAACCAGCTAGCTTTATAAATCTGGATATTTAACTACTTTAAATTTAAAATTATTTCAAGATTAATTTTTCAAATTGCCCAGGGTGACTAAGGGGCAATGACTAATACACCATAATAGACTAATGATGTGGATGTCCTTTCCAGGCACCCAGATTTGAAAGTAAGATTCTGCAGAAATAAATGGCACATTCATCAGTGATATCAAAAGTATTCCAGACTCCATTTTTCTGCATGGCACAGAAGCCTTTACTTTGAGATACCAATACTACAAAAATTTAAGTCGTTGACATTTTATTTCAGAAATATCAACATGGAAATGTATAAAAGTGAAAAGAACACTCCTGTATCTCTGAACCTAAGGACATCCCTTTTTTTTCAGAATCCAGTTTACAAAATTACTGTCTCTGTGAATAAAAAAATTGAACATAACTAGCTAACCACATCCTTTTTTTTTTTTTTTAAATTCAAAATAATCTAGCTTTAACCCAGAACAGTTGTACTTTCTTAAGGCTTTTCTACTGGAATAACAGATTCTTCCCACTTTGGGATCTAAGTCACATTTGCACAGAAATGAAACCAAAGCGAGGCTAGTAAAACATGTTTGTGATGTAGACCAGCTCTCTTCCCATTTATGAATTAGCAACATGTCTTCTGCACTCATGGAAAAGTAACATGAGGAAAGTATTTAATGTGTGTTATCTCTTCATGTGACCCAATAATTGGAAAAGAGGCAGCCTGACCCCTGTGACTTGACGGTCTCTGTAGTTCACCAGTATTTCAAGACAGAATATGGTGTAGGTGTGGGAGGCTACTACATATTTATAATTGTTTGGGAACTGTGACAGCTTCGTTCTAAACAATGATGGTCCTCTCCCCCTCTCCCTGTAAAGTTCACTTAGGTTATTTTCATGTTGTTTTTCTTTTAAAAAGCACAGGACATGTTTTACCCACTTACTCAAGATTTATAGAGATAAATTTGTGGAAAAATATGTCTATGTGTTTGTTTAATTTTAGGCACTGCAAATAGCCCTCTGATTTCAGAGAGGGTGCTCAACACTGCGTAAGGTTAGGCATGTGTGTAAGCCTCCATGAGACAGGGTGCCAGTATGAGCTCCTGACTTCTCTAGATGGTTTAACACAATTCTGCTGCTGCTTTTCTCTATGCAAGCCTGAAACACTGGAATCAGAAAATAGGTGGTGAACAGTGTACTGTGAGAGTACAGTGCAAGGTGGTTAAATATTAGGATGTTTACTGCCAGGGTTGACACTTTCAGGGCCATTTTCATAGACCTGTAGCTCTGCATAATCCAAACGTTCGTGATGCCTTTGCCAGTGAAGTGCAAGATGTAAGAATGTGAACCAGGGCTCTGTTTTCCATGCTTATTCTAGAAATGGCACAGAGTGACCCACAGTGAGTGCCCCATTTTACACTGAGAGAAGGACAATCACCTTCAGCTGCCAGGCTGGCTGCTCTGCTCCTCCAGTCCTGCAAGGTCTCAGCACATGTCATTTTCTACAAATAACTTGCTATTTCTGTACGTGGCCCTTGGTAATCATTTGCTAGCAAGGGCAACAGCAATCATTTTAAGATTTGGGAAAAGGTGGCAAGAGCAATCCTCACTGATGCTTTTAAATCCAGGGCAGCCTGCCTCATCTTCATGCCTTGTGAAATGGATGCTGGCTGAGGAGAACAGAGGGCATGTACATCCTGCATTCTGCTGCCACTTGGTATTCCAGTTCAGGGCATCTAACCTCATTTCACTTGGAAGCTAATGTGAGCAGTTCTTACTGATACGAGTACTAAAATAGGAAACTAATAATTCCTGGAATCTGGGTTGGTCTATTATGAATGTCAGACATTAAAGAGAACATTTCTTAGTAAAACTTTCATTCTAGGAATCAAATAGACTCTTTTAGCCCCTCTTCCATTCATTTTAATATGAGCGGCCATGTAAGTGCTCTCAGTAATAGTGCTATCCCAATTTTTGTGTGACATTCTGTCAACGATGTACATTAAAAAGAGATTATTAAATGGAAGATGCTTTTAGGTCCCCATATTTTTGCCATCTGAGGCAGGATCATTAGGTTAAGATAAGAAAATAACAGTGATCTGTAGCTATTACAGATTATTTAATGCAGTAAGGTAGATGATACCCTTTTAGAAAGAAGCCTGACAGAGGTAGAACAGTTACTGTAATTTATTTGGCAAGAAAAAACAGCGTCAAGCTCTGTAATATCTGTGACAAAAAAATAAAATTCACTTGAGTGAAATTCACTTCAGAGAGTCGCCTGCAGGAATGGAGCATGCTGGAATGTTAAGAAATGTGTTACAAATCGTTCATGTACCACTAGGTTCAGAAGCAGCAGTTGAGAGTGGCCTATGGTACTGAAGGCAGCAGGAAGAGGTAAAATACATTCAGCTTTTAGTGCTTGGTTTACTGCACTATTAATTGAAGACATTATCACAGTTGAACCGAGTACCCCAGTGCCAATGTGGCTGACAATAATAAAGAGGCAGCCATTGCAGTGAGTTATTTCAAAACATTCCAGTGCTTAGTACATAGCACATTAGCTGTTGTAATTAAATTAATGCCTTTTGATTTGAGACCACCGATGTGAGCATTGTGGAATCTGGAGGAAATACAGGAGAAGAGGAGAAGAGACCTCCTGAGTGGCATGTCTGCTGAAAAGAAAAGGCAGGGCAAGACACAGATTCCTAATTGCAGCATTTCCCTCATCAAGAAGTGCGTTTGTCCCACGAGTTAAAGCAAGTAAAGACAAGGTCCCAATTCTCACACCTCAAGTGTTCAGTATTAATAGAACATAAAGCTGATTAATCATCTTCACAAGAACTTCACCACACTGCAGGAGGACTAGACACTGGTACGCCGGGTTTGTCGAAGGACTAACTTAAATGTTTAGTGAACAAACTTTACTTTCACTGCAAGGATACTTTTTAGTTGTAATGGGCCTAGTGTGACAGTGTCAACTAAGTGCAAGCAAGAACAACCCTGAAGCCAGTGTGAGGTACTTTGGAGGCCAAATTTAGTCCTAAATATAAAAATATTTTAGAGTTCAATCAATCAAGGCCCAGAACACTGAGCTCTAAGTCTCTGACTGAAAGAATCATTTAGACTGGAAAAGACCTCTGAGATCATAAAGTTCATCCATTAAGAAGTTACAGCCTAAAATGGGGTATTAGAATGGTTTGTAAGCAAGCAGACATTGTCAGTGGGAGAGTTTTTTTGTAAAAACTGCTTTTAACTGACAGGAACTTAGGGATGCGATTTTCATGGTTATTTATGTGGGTATACACCAGTTCCGTGACACCAGAGAATGGTTCTTTTTTCAAAGCTTTCTCCATGGTTTAAGAAAGTGTGGTAAGTGAGTTTTAGAGGAGCTCCGAGTGAAGGGAAGACAGTGGCTGGGATTTGGAAGTGCATTTGGGAGGGCAACAAGCACAAGTGTGGAAATGAAGGAAGAAAATCTGAAGCTGATGTTATTAATTGAACAGGAGAGAAAGGGGGAGATACGTTAGAGGTCCAGGTCAAAGCCCTAGTGAAACATTGTACTGCACTTTCTGACTGGGAGGAGAAGGGAAAAATAGGAGTCTGTGACTGGTACTAATTAAGTTGCTTAATGTCTTACTAGTGAGAACTCAAAAACTGTTGTGGAGAGAAATAATCAGGTGCAGTATCTTTTAAGGGCTATAGAAATGAAAGCTTCTAGTAATTAGTAGCTGTGACATTTGTGTTGGGAAGAAGTTGGCCCCGTTTTAGACATACTGTGAAGTCGTGTATTAATGAGGCCCACGCCAGTCACTGCAGATAATGTCCTTCTTAAAGAGCTGACAGCCTCAAGTGTTACACTGAGCAAGAGCTGACAGCCTAAAGTGTTACACTGAGAAGACAATGCACAGTAGTGATCAGCTTGGCATTACAATTTATTGAAATAGATCACTGTCCAGGAATCACAAAGGAAGAAAATCCGTGGAAAAACATAAAACATGGTCAAAGTTGTGAATTGCAATGAAAAATATTTTTGTGCAGAGCGGGCTTGCGGAAAAGGGCAGGCAAGAGAGGAAGTGGTAAATGAAACATTGAGTCTGGCATCACTTTCAAAGTGGTTTTACAAATAAGCATCAAAATCTGAGAAGACAAGGCTGAGGAAATTTCTCAGGGAGTCTTAAAAGCAAAAGAAGGACATCGAATATTTCAGATCTGATCCACATGTTAAGGAAAAATTGCTTTTCCAGGAAATTAGTTGCTTTTACCTGCAGAACATAAATTAATGTTCTGAGGGGACAGAAATCTATCTAATATTCTTAAATCTGTAGCTGCTAGCAGTGTTTCATTGCTTTCTAAATAAATACTTTTTTTTCTTTCAGAACAGACTTGAAGTGTTTTATTTCCCAGATAAGACTGCTTTTTGCATTCAAGAGTTAGGGTTTGGCATGTTAATAATTATGAGGTGGTTGTCAAAGTGAGGAATCACTGTAGTTTTCTGAGTGGCTCCTCCACCCATCATCTTCTTGTTGGAGGCTTTATAGAATTGCTTTTAGTTTCCCTTTGGTTTTGTGCATCTTCAGTGGGGTAACAGAGGTGTCTTCTAGGGCTTATGGGTGCATCATTTGAATTTTACACTAAGAGAAATTTAAGTCTGAGTTTAGAAACAGTCAGAAAATCCACATTGCACCAGATGATTGGCTGGTGCTGAGTGTTTTATCTCCAGTTGCACCAACAGAGCTACAGCATTTTACATCAGGTTAGTATCTGACCATTCCTGTGTTCCAACACCCAGATAATATTTAGAGTGAGATGAAAGAGTAGAAGAGTTGAATCACTCTTTAGGAAGCAAAACATGTTAAGTAAATTGAATACTTTCTGCCCATCAGTGAGCTGGGATAACTTAATTACATAGGACTGGAAAAAACAGCTAAGCCAAAGCTCCTAAAACATTTCCTACTGTAAATACTTGTATTTAATTGTCAGCAATTGTTTAATGTAATTGGGGCTATTCCTCTATGTCAGCTCTGATACTGGTGTTTATTATTCTTGGAAACATTAGCTGTCTATGAGAGCTTCTCAGATTTAAATAAGATGCAAAAATGTTTGTTTAGGAACAACTGTGGGTGATTGCCAAGATTTTTAAAAATCAAGAAGGAATAATTAATCAAAACAACTATCTGATCAGAATGAAATATAAAACAGAGAGTGAATTAGTTTTACTTAGGAACAAAATCAGGAAAGAGCAAAAAGGATAATTTGGCTCTGAATTTTCCTCCTGCTTTATATAACATATATTTTTATTTGATTAGCAGTACCCAGGTATTATTACACAAAAACTAGGGTTCTGAAATGCTTTCATCCATCATAGTTAGCTACTGTGTTGCTAAAGGACTGGTAATTTCTTTGTAAATGGTTTCATTCTTTGTATCAGCTGTAACTTGAATAATTGCATTCCAGTAGCATGTCTCTAAAGAAGTACCAATTCTTTGTCAGAATTATTCATACTCAGAAGGACTTGAAGAGAAAACAACCCAGAGGTATTTGTATAAATACTGATGACCTATAACACACAAAATGTAGGCATATTAGAGTAGATGCCTCCGTGGCTGTTTGGAATATCTAGATTTCCTGGAACCTCTCTGTGGGACATACTGCCTGAGACAGCATTTGCTCTTCAAGAGGTCATTGCATCCAGTGCTTGAATACCACATCCTGTCTTCTCCGTGTGAATGTCATAGATTCTGTCAGAGAGCTTCCTAAAAATAGCAGTCCTAAACTTCGCCTGTACATCCTGCTGTTTGTGTAACAGGATTTTCACTGATTTGGTTTTTCCATGCCTATCCTTTAAAAATATATTATATATAAAAATACGTGTAAGAGTCCTGCAAGAAGCTCACTAAATCTAAATATTCTAATAGAAGTGATTTTTACTTAAGTGAATGTTTAGTTCTGGCATTCCAGGACTATTGAGTCAGACACTGGTGATAAAATTCTTAGCATAAATACAAATTATAAATATTATATATATTTATATTTTTATATATATATATATATAAAATATGGATATACTTCCTGTTTCAGAGTATTTTAACAGCAGTGAAAGAAAAGCTTGGTCCCATATATCATCATGAATCTTGTTTTCTTTCCTACTGGTATATACATTTGAATTAGACTTTGTTTTGTCACCTTTATCCATATGGTGGGATAAACCTAAGCTGTCAGAGCTGACCAGTACTTTGCTTTAGCCCTTGTTTTAAAATCATTGAAGAGACTGTTGGACCTTTCATCCATTGCAAGTGTAGAAAAAGGCACTACAGTCAAAATAGGGGCATATTCCATGGAGGTAATTTTCCTCCAAACAAAAATATTTTAAGAGAGTGTGTGTGTGTGTGTGTGTGTGTAGTAATTCATGTAACAGTAGTGGATCATTCAGGCAAGCACTCCAAATCAGGCACCCCAGTGTGGTGCATTAGAAGGGGTGATTGCTGTGGGTCCCTTCATGCTTTTTTTCACTTTGTTAATTGAATCAACATAATCAGAGGGAAAGTCCTAATTTTCTATTATTTTAAAAGCTTTTTACTTATTCTTTGCCTCACACACCTTCTTTTGTGGGATAAGCCTGGGGTTCATGGTGCTACTTGATTTGTTCCTTAGTAGCAGTTAACTGATTCTATTTTTAAATCTCTTTTATAGATGAAAGAATTCCGAACTAAGATGCAGTCAATCTTTCCAGCAATTCCTAAAAATAGTGAGTCCACTGTTGAATGGGAAAACTTACTTAAGTCCAAGTGAAAGACTGAGAGCCATTTGGAGATGTCTCTTCCAGCAAGAATAGGAGCAGAAGTAGCAGAAGTGTCCCCTCTGGAAAACAAAGGAGACTCAGACTGAGCAAGTTACTGACTGAGTGCACTGAACCTGGGAATGCCAGTTAACATCTAGCAGCAAGGGAATTCAAACCAAACCAATTTATACTGTACTTCTCAGCATGTTTGATATAGTTGATTCAGGAGAAAATGAACCCTCCAAGATAAGTTGGATTCAACTGGAAAAAAGACTTTTTCGAAGACTTACAGAAGAAACTGATCTTGATTAGCAAATACATGGATATAGTCCCAGTAAACTCCTGTCCCATCCTGTGTTTCAAGAAGAATATTATGAAATTTCTCTAGGAAACAAGAACACTACTTTCAGTGATTTGTCCTATTAGGAATATAACCATCAAGTCAATCATAACAGATCTCTTGCTGAGCCTGAGGGTAAAGCATATAGTGCACTCTTCAAAAGTAAAGGACATTTAAGTTTGCAACAGAGAAAGTATCTAAACCATTTTTATATGTTTGAAGGGTAAGTTTAAAACCCAGTGTGCAAGTAGTGACTTATGAGCTCCTCTGCAGAGCATCAGAAGAGATCTCTACAAAGTTCACTGTTTTCTCAGTATTAACTTTTTTAAATTGGATCCCAGAATAATGAATCTGATAGTTTGCATAAAAGTCTCTACTATTTTTGTGTATCAATTGAAATAGTAAGTGAAAAAGGTATAAAATAGTGAGACACCCAGTCAGTCCCACGCAAATGTTTTCAGCTAAGAAAGTGTATGGGCAGGACTAATTTTGTGTGTTCCAGTCATTTCTGTGGCTCTTCTACCAAGAAAAGCAATGTGCCATTTTCCACACTGCAGTAATCTCATGAAATGTGGGTGTAAACTAGAAAGAGTAATGTCTTACTCAGATGTTGTATTTGCAGAACTGAAGATCTGTAAAACTGCAGAAATAAAAAAAAAGTGCTATCAGTGAACAATCCTTTGTTGCTCAATTATCAGATTTTCTTATTAATTGCACAGTCCTGTTAGTCAGTTGTCAGATTTAATAAAGTCCTCTTAAAACTTGTCTTTTGTGATTTAAGTCTTTATATTCCTAGGAAAGAATATTAAAAAAGCTTTAAATGTCAGATGAATAATAGAGAAGTATGGTTTTCCTATGAAACATGACACTAAAATAATACCTTTAAAACAATTGAAGTGTAATGGTTGACGTCTTTTCCAGAGCTTGATGCTTGTAATTCAGTATTAAATTGTGGTGAATACTGCCATCATACACACATGAAAAATGGTGCTATTTTTGTATTTCTGTTAGTTTCATGTGAGTGGTGATACCTATTTTTCCTACATTTAGGCATATTAGTGCTGAGTTACCAATTTTAACAAGTAGCTGTGTCATTATAGCTGGTCAAATACTGAAGTGAACGAAATAAATGCAAATCACATGATGTCCTTAGGATTACTTTTAGTTTCTAAGATGGGATTTGGGTCGTCTTTATCTGGATTAAATAACTCACCTAAACCAGTCATGCAAAGTGCCTTGCATGTTCAATGGAGAAAGGCTGGCCAGAGGGTGGCTTGCACTGTACTGAAATGAATGGCTGTTCCTGAAATTGTACAAGGTGTCACATCTGTCCTGCCTGCTGGCTGCCTCTGGAGAGAGCTGTCCTACTCTTGCTTACGCCCCATCAGCACAGTGACTGCACATGGACACAGTTCAGGAGAAACCCAGAAGGAAAATGCGTTGTCTTCCAGCACTTGAGAGCTCTGAGGGTTGGTTGTAAGTCTTTGCACAAGAGAACTGTCCCTTCTGGAAATGGTTAGCCATTGGATTAGTGTAACTATTATAAAAAAAAATTCCCTTATGACAGACCAGATGAATTAAATCTGGGGCTACCCAGTTACAAGGACATACCAGATGATGCTCTTCAAAAAATTCTGACAGTGAAATATAGAGACAGAAATCTTTAAAATAAAATCACACTTACAGGGCAAGTACAGAGTGATGAAATAAATCCATGTTGAGGTATAAGGCTGAACATTAAACATGTTTCAAAGAGAGAGGAATTCATGGCTCATCGTATTCCAAACTTTATTCTGTGCTTTTGGCTGGAAATGGATTTTCTCTAGATAAGGGGTTGTGTAGAAGAGTGCAAGCATAATGTAGGAGTAAATCAAATCTCAGTTGACATGAAAAACACGGGAGATCTTGGATATTTGTTACTGCACTGTGCAGCTCTCCACTCGGTGAACATTCTACTGGTTTTGTGACGGGTCATTTTTTCTTTTTATGAAAATATTTGGCAAAAAGTTGTTGGAAACCACAACAAAATGCTGAACAAATAGAAGGAAAAGTTCTTAGTACACCAATAGCAGCTAGATACCATAGTATATGTAGTTATTGAAACTGAGCAAATAAAATCAGGCAAAAAAAACCAACAGACAGTAGACTTGTTGTTGTTCTTAAAAAAATAATTAACAAGTTTCAGAAGTTAAATACTAGAAGTCGATACTGGCACAAAAAAGTTGGTGGGTCAGTGACTCCCTAATTGCTTTCTTTTATTTAAAAATTGCTTACTCTCTTTCTCCATCAAGGGGGAGTGTAAGAACAAAACAGAAGTTTATTTTCATCCTCAACTCTTCCTGTGCAAAAAGTTACACTAAAGTAAGGTGATGTTTGCAACACTGCCATTCAAATTGGGTAATGTAAAATACCCACAGTGAGTTTCAAATTGTTTCAAGTTACTCTTCAGCTGGTCTCTGTTTCATTTCCACTGATTTTTCTCTAACTTTCTGGTCACATTTAGTTATAGGAATAACAGAGGCCATGTATGTTCTTAAAATTAGCCTGTAGGCTAATGCTTAATAATCCATGAGCTCCCTCCATACTCCTGTGTTGCTTAGAAGCAAAAAGAAAAACAGGAAAACAAACAGTGATGAGATCAGCAGCCTGCCCAGCTGAGCCGTGCTTGTGATTACTGAGGGAGCCCCCACAGTACCACCAGCCCCCAAGTCACTAACAGTGTATTTGCTCTAGAAGGTAGGAAATGAAAACAAGCCGGGAATGCTTGTTTAAATTGGTCCACTGCCCACTCTGGCAAAAAAATCTCCGGGGCTTTTGCTGTGATTTTTGTCACCTACGGCATCTGCTGACTTAAAGCAGGCTCCTAAGAGCTCATCGTTTTAGAAAATTCAGGTCACCTAACATGCACGCAGAACGGAGTAGCCTTCAATATTTAGGCTGTCAGTCAAAAATCTCCAGAGAGTTACATGCCTGAAATGCAATTAAGGATGAAGAGCTGAATCAACACTGCGAGAGTCTGGGCTGGTAGTTGCCGAATTTCTAGATGTTTCAAACCTGATAGGCCAGAAAACAATCCCATCTGGGCAAATGGCCTGTTTTAGCGATCGGGATTAAGCTGACAGAAGTTTTGTGTAATTTGTCTATTTCTTTCATAGCGTGGACATATTGTTAAATTAGTTAATGGGAAGAAAAAATGTTTAACAGCTAATGTGATCCTTTATGTGGTGCGCCATCTGTGTATTGTGTGCTGAATGTCACTGGCTGTGGGAGAGAGGAAATCATGAAGAATTTCAGCTGTATCTTCTTTACTGTCATTATCTTGGGCAAGTATGATAAATAATCATATTTATGTTCTGGAGCATATACAGTTTAAATCAACCTATTAACCAGGAAGACATTCTTCACAGACTTTAGAAGGCACAAAAACCACATTATCTCACTATAAGCAATCCATTTCGTGGGTGCTGAGCACTAGAAACTTAGAATGGAGTGAACAAGACAAGTTATTTTTCCTTCTACATTTAAATAAAGCTATTTGCAGAGACTTTATTCAGGCGTATTTGGGGGCTAATCCTGAGGTTCTGGAAGGGAACAAATCAGCTTTTGTAGACTGTTATGCAGAAAGTTTATGAAATTTTTAATCCTCCATGTCCCAAAATCATCAATTTTATTTAATTGAACACTTGTTTCTATGAAAGACTTTTTGCTGTTAATTGGAGCTTCAAGAGAATCAGTTCATTTATTCATCAGCCTGACAACTGTGGATCCTGCTCTCCTTCCAATCTGAGGTGTTACTCTGATCACCAGCAGAGCAGGGAGGAGATAGCTGACAATGAATAATTTGGCTATGGGTGCAGTTCTTGCCCTGTGATG
>QWTY01021661.1:25605-47118 GCA_008033365.1 Pseudorectes ferrugineus
GGTGCCATCCGCTCTGCAGCACAGCCCACTCAGCTACAGGAAAGTTTCCCAGACCAAAGCTCTATTGCCGCATGGTTTAGGGACATGCAGGAACAGCGTCTGCCTCATTAGCTCCTGCTGAAGCTGTTTCATTGAATGTAAATAACACAATAGTTATTACACTGGAGAGAAAGAGAAAAAACCTCAGGAGCTGACTGACAATTTTGTGGTCAAGCTATTCACTTGGGATAGGAAAGGGTAAAGTTCAAGAATAACTAACATAAAGGGGGAACAGTTTTGACAGTGGAGAGGGATGCCTCCTGTGTCAGATATGCCCCAGGATAGCCTCCTGGGACATGAAGACCTATTTCAAATTTAATGCTTTGCTCTTCCTTACAAAAAACCCCCCAAAAACCAACTCAGAATGGGAACATTTACTTTCATGGTTGGTTGGGTTTTTCCAGTACAGAAACATTTTTTGTATTCTTCCCTAGAAGAAACATTTTCACCACAAGACTGAACTTATTTTTATCGTGCACCACTGGACTTGATTTGCATTTGTCTCTTCTGTAAGGCCTCTGGAGTTCTTGCAAGCAATAGCAACTGATTAAACTCTATTCCTGATGCCTATCCTTCCCCTTGGCTGTTGGACTATGACTTAAAATTGATAAAATGTACTGGACAGGTTATTGTTCTCTACTCTGCTTGGCTACGCAGCTTATTTATTATTTGGTACGACTTATCTCAAGAGTACTGTGGAGATGATTTGCAGAAAGTCTGGGATTCACTCATATATCTGGGTCTGGTTCATTGCTTTCATACTCTGTTGTTCTACTGAGACCTATGTAGATCCATACCAGTTCTTTATTAGTTCTCCTTCTCCTTTCATTTAGGTCTTTTTTTTTTCTTTAAAAGAATTGAAGAAAGAAAAAGACAAGTGGTTTTAGATGTGTGGATTTTGGATGCTCACAGTAAGGGCTTTATTGATAATAGATAAACAGACGATACTGACAAGTACTTTTTTTGCAGCCCTTTAGAAGAGGATTTTCAGATTGGGCACAGAGGGTTATCTGCCTTTTAAAAAAAATTGCCTTAGTACATTATATATTTGTATTTGTAATGTATTTGAATGTCCTGTGTGACCATAGTGTGGCTCTGTTATAGAAATCTATTCTTATGGGTCACAGCTTTATTTTTATGTCATTTATGAGAACACACTATGAATTAAAGAAAATTTACTGCAGTGATCCTGCTGAAAAATAGAAGCTTACACATCAGGGATGACTTACTTGATGCCAAACACTATTCTGATATCAAAGTACATAGCAGTCAAAAACAATGCTTTGCAGCCAGTGCTTTTCAATTAATGTACTGGATTTTTATTCCCAATTCCTATAGATATCTGCAGAAGCATATTTCAAAATTATCAATGTTAAAAAATTTAAGTGAAAAATGAAGTGCACCTTAAAAACTATACCACAAATTGTATAAGAAATTCATCTGAATTTTTAGGCCAATTGCTTCTGTATAGTCACAAATGATAATAACTTTGCTAGCAGGCTGACAAGTCAAAATAGAAACACTTGATTTGAGTTAAGCTGTTGTTTCCCTTTTTGTTGTTAAGCAGCATTCTTTCTGTCCAAAACTTACTGCTCTGGACCCTACTGGCATTAAGAAAGACCAAGAATTTTCTGTGTGCCAGCTTTTGCTGCCAGATAGAGAATGTTGGAGAAGAGCTTTTTGAGTCCATGTTGGAATCCTGTGGCCCTTGGCTGGCCTGGCCTCAAACCAGCTATAACATGGTGGGTTTTGCTAGGGTTTTCTTTTGGGTTTTGAGTTTCTTTAAAGCTGAAACTTTGAAGCTCAAAATCCTCAGAAGGAACAGAAAGAGAAACCTCATGCAAACAAATACCACTGATCTTTACATAGCTTTGATCTCTTATATATCTATAGTGCCTTTCATCATGAAGAAGCCCAATAAGATTTATAAACTGCCTTCAAAGAGAAATATCTTATCCTCTGTACCACAATGTGCACACCACTGAAAACCAGTCTTCAGAGCAGATGACCTATACCACACTGTGCACACCTGGAGCATGATGCATATTAATTGGCAGTAGTTAGTAGGGAAATAATTAGCAAATACAGAGGAAAAACATTATTTGGCAGGATCTGCAATGCCAGAGAAAATAGTAGAGACCTCGCATTTTAATGTCAAATTTATCTTAACTGGAAAAAGGGGCATCTTTAAGGGACTAAGGGAAACACAAGGGCAGCCTGATAGCATGTTATCTCAGTCCTGGACACTGCCTCAATCCCAGTTAGCCGCTACTTGTGATGACTTGGAGACTGTCCGCATCCCTGGAAGCTGTTGCCGTGTAATGGATTTCAAGAGGAAAACACGTAAGATGCCGGCAGTGTCTGCACACATGAGGAGGCAGGCACACAGGCACAGTGTGGTGATTGCATTCTCAGCTGCCACAGGTGTGTGTAGGAGAGGGCTGACTGGGCAAGCTGCTCCCGCCCTGCGCCACCTCGGGGCTCCTCAGCTGCCCACGTAGCAAACACCCGAGCCCCTCCTCTGCCCTCCAAGACTCTCCAAGGCAGACAGCACATGCTAAGGCAGATATGGTGGTGAACAGAGGAAAGAATATAATCACAGGGGGCAGAACAGACTTTGTGAACCATTTCAAACTCCTGGTTGCAACAACCCTTACTGCTAGGGATGGCTCAGCCAGTGTTTGTGTTACACCTGTCAGCAGGTGCCAGTTATGCCAACCCATCTTCAGGACAGGGGCTTCTGTATCTCCTCTCAACATGCACTGGTACCCCACAAGACTTTTGCACAGAAAATTTTATAGGCTCATTTCTGCTCTCTCTCCAGGTCTCTCTTGAAAGTCCTGGCCTTAGGGAACCCCGCTGAAACAGCTCTTCTCCCTCCTTTCCATTAGCCAGAATCTTTGATTAACTGAGCCTCTGACTGTCTGAAAATTGCAGGCACCCTTGAAGACTTTCAGGTAATTGCAGTCTCTACTGCGTTTCAAAGCTAAGGCTTAGGTTCCTAAGCCATCTCCATAATGTCTGATCAATGAAGTGATCAATTAGGAATGGGAAAATGAGCTACGGTACAGCAAGTGGAATGGCTAATGACCTATCACGGAGAAGTCTTTTAATCTCTGGCTCCCATGACTGCGTGCCAACCTGCTCCCCCACAAAGCCGGCAGGGTCCTGGAAAGTTGAAAATTACTATAAAAAAGAGAACAAATGGATATCGAGTAAAAATCAATTAAAACTAGTGGTATTGTAAGGACCTAGAGTGGGCTCAGGAAAAATTCTAAGTGTTTGTTTAATGGATATATGAGATTGTTTGCCCTAGTAACTGTGTCTCTGTTTGATATGTATGAGGCTCTGAATATTTTATAACAGTGATGGCTGTGTTCACTTAAAGGCAGCTGCTTAAAAAAAAAATTAAAATTCCAGAAAACACTTTGTCTTTCAACTCAGCATTATGTAATGTTTCAGGCTTGATACCCATTTTCTTTGAAGGCTTTTCCTACTGATAACATCAGAAGTGTCACCCAGGAAAGATGTTTCATCTGAAAAAAAATAGGTTGTTGGGTCTTAAAGGTTTTGTTTTGTTTTCTTTTTTTATTTCACTGACAGATAATGAGTGTTAATGCTTCATCTGAAACAAAAAAATGATAGCTGAATTGGAAGAGTGCTAGAGAGGAGGGCACTGGGGAACACATTTGTGAGCCATCACACAAATTCTCTGAGAAGCCCAGGCAGAAATTCAGAACATCACATCTTAACAGAACATAATGTACTCCAGAAAGAGTAGAGATAATGTATCCTAATGTATTCAATATTTGCCTTTGATGTAAGCTTAAGCATTATTCCATATGTTTTACTCCATCACTATATTAATTTTGGTTGGAAACCATCACACATTAATTATCAAATATGACTAAGCTCCAGCTCACTCGTTTTCCTAGGTTAATTGATGTCTGCTGTGAGACAGTTACACTGCAGAATTTTGTTTATAATAGCTGTGGCTAACATGTTAACAGTGACTCTGCCAGATTTGCCAACCATCAGGCACAAATACAGCTCAGCTGTCCAGGGAGGACGATGTATAGGAAGGGAAACACCTGAGCCTCAGCAAAGATTTTGCAGATGCATGCACGGGGTCTTCTTTGAAACAAAATAGAATAAATTAAAATCCATTTTTACAGGGTAAAAATAAACTCATTTGGGCCAAACATTTTATATATTGCATGGCAACTATCTCAAGCAAATGCTTGAATAAAGAAGGCAGAAATTTATTTAAATTTTTTTCCCAGTATTACAGACCACTCCCTGACCTAATGCTTTACTTTGTTTTGAACAGCTTTTATGTGAATTTTTAAGAACATTTTAAATAATAGATGTGCCATAATTACAGCCTGTGTTTCTTATGAGAGGGGGTTTTACTATTCAGATCTTGTCATTTTAAGATCAAAAGATTTCTATTTCAGAACTCTCTTCCTTGCTGAGCTCTAGACAGACAGAATAGTTCGTGAGTTGCCAGATCTTTAGCTCTTGTAAGCTCTATTGCCATTAAACTAAAGAAATGTTCCTGAAAAATCCTTTATTACACAAGAAGCTTATTGCAGTATTGCCCATGCTTCTTTAATAGAGAAGCCCACATTCCCTTTGAAATAATCTAGGGACCATCTTGTGTAAGTGGAACCAGAGTGTTTTTCATCTAAAGAAAACTATAAAAATATTTGAACTAACAGTAGAATTTCATGGTTTTTTTCTGTTTGCTTACTTAACCACGGATGTGTGCAGTTTTTTGCAATGTTTCATCATGTCCTGTTGATCACCAGAGATTCCCGAGATACATGGTAAGAATATTTCTCTATAGTCAAGGCAACAAAGGGAAAAATGATACTGAAAATTTTCTGAAGTTGTCTTTGTTAATTCATCATCATAAACTAACATATAACCTTCTATCACAAGCTAAAGGTTCATAAATCTAGACTGTTGTACAAAAAACAACTCATCCAGTGTTTTTCATTGCCAGATGCCCCTACCTACAGGTGGGGGAGGCAGTGCTTACGTAAGTGAGGAGGGAGTATACACAGCTCGTATTTGGCTGTTCAAATTCAAGGCTAAATGACAAAAGCAGTCTGAGTACAATAATGGCAAAAATCACACAAACTGCAAAAGCTTCAGCCCAAATATTTTCAAGGGCAAAAATCTCTCAAGAATGATGGGCTTTTTCCTACTATGTGTCACTTCAAATGTTGTTAAGAAAATAGATGGGTTTTAGGTTTAGGCTCTGACAAAAGAGACAGTTTGGGCTAGAGTGGAGATGTATTTGTTCTACTTATGACCTGTCTCTAGTGATGTGCCAACCTTGAACATTTGCTTATTCCTATTACAACTGCTTCTAGCTTCACTTGAGGCTTTAATGGGACATTTATTTAAGGGGATACTGTCGCATGAAAAAGTAGCCTGTAAGTCTCTTTTTTCTGCAGCCACATCCTTTGCCATCCCCTCAGCTCAGCTAGCAGCATCAGTAGTACAGCTGAGTGACAGTTCAAGCTGAAAGATAATTTCTCCCAAAAGGATTATTTCCCAGCTGCTCCAGTTCCCTGACCTAGTGCATCACAATTCCTTGTACTGACACAGTGTACAAGGTAGAGGATAGGGACTAGTTTGGGGCAAGCAAGCCACAATTGTGGGGCCTTTTATTGTAAAAATCATGACCTTAACAAACAGGAAAACTCATTACAGTTACTTTCACATCGAGCTAAACCCTTCAGGCTTTAATCACTTTTTACCAAAACTTCTGCAGTCAGTGGAATCTCACCAAAACACAGGCAAAGCTTGAACCAGTGAAATATGAAAGTTTAGAAGAAGGGTAAATGGCAAGAAAGGGGGAAAGATATGAGAATGGCAGAGATACATTAATTAGTTTTTAGAAAATGTTGAAAAATAAATCTAACCAAAATATTATGTAATGAACACCAGAATCTATTCTTGTAAGACAATGTTTGGAATCAACTCCTACTTTTTTTTATTGTCCCACTGGCCATCTGTTAGTGTTATTCCACTTTCCATTTAAAAAGCTGTCTCATCTTTAGCAGATGTTCAGTTTGTCTACATGTATGTTTTCTAATTCCTCTCAACTCTACTAATGGGCTTTGTAGTCTCAGAACTACAAGTTTTCTTATATTGCCTCCACAGTGACTGTAACATCCTCTTAAAATTTGAATAGAAAGCTTCTATTAACATCTCCCTTCTTTGAGGAAATAGTATTCAAACATCTTCACAAAATAGCCTTTGCAGTTATCCCTAATGGGCAGTAGCTGTAAACTCTGAAGTTCCTATTCATTCTGAAATATAAAATTGAAAGCCTTAACTATCTCTACTATAGCTCTAAGTTGTCACAAAAAGAAATGGGTTGTCTGTTCACAAGGTGGGGAAAATTTCAGCATGGAGTATCTGTCTAATACTACTTGCACTTGGACTGAAATAGAGTTTTCCCACTATTTCACATCCCATATAGAAGTCAGCGTGTGTGGTTAATAGTAAAACAGGTAAGAGAAATATCACACAAGGCCATTTTGTGTCCTTCCAGCCAAATGAACATGAAGGATGTGTGCCTTCTGTTCGGTAGGCAGAGGCACAAAAGGTCAAACATTTGTGTGGCATATATTGCAGTGCCACTTCCTGACATTCATAAGTTTTACATGTTCTAAAAGAGTCATGTACCTGTCTCCTTTAATATATCTGTTAGCATTTTCTCTTCCCCATTTCTAAATTCTCTCTTATTTTATGAAATAGTTGTACAGTTAGGCTTTGTACCCGTGACTGGTAGAAGAAATCCAAGTAGAAGCAGCTGAGGAAGGAAGAAAGGGATGTTTGCAGTGGGCGAGGAATGTGGATTAAATGATGACCTCAGTAAGATGAAATTTCTTAGCAGGGCAGCAGGTCAATGTGAAAGATGCCGAGGCTAGGGACACTGAAGACTCAACGACATACTAAAAGGAAAGGTGTGCAAAGGCTGCTATTTCATACCAAACTGCCTGGCCAGAGACACTGTTCAATAGAACAGCTACACGAGTGGGAGTCAATTATTAGGTGGTGCTGCAAATTTCTGCAGAATACTGTCTCCTTGGAAGGAATATTCCATGGGATAAATTTGAACCCAGCCCCAGAAGCATTGCACTCATCCATCATTGCTGACTAACAATTAAGTTTTCCTTAAAACAGCTTGTTTCCAGCCATCTGCTGCTCTTAGCTTCCTTATCTTTGCTTTGTGCTTCTCCTTTCCCAAACAGACTTCGTTTTGATTGTCTCAGTAGCTAAAATAGCACAGCCTAAAACATAGTTGGCATACACAAGTTCTCTCTGCCCCCTTACTTGCTAAAGGGTTTCAGCCTTCCCACTTACTTCTGTATCTGTTTTTGTCTCTGCTGTCACTTCCAGCTGGGGCATGAGGGAGGTGTGCAACCTGTGCAGAGCTGGGCTGAATACTCTAAGAGAAGTGATGAGGAGAGCAATTTTAGCCATGAATATCCTAATGAAGCTCCTGTGCTGACCTTACACACTTCTGATTAAGCAAATATGCAAATGAAAAGCAGTTTGGAACTGGATTAGCATTCAAAGGTTTTTAAAAAGCTACTGTGGCTACATGCAGAGTGACCTTTAGGCCTGCTCAAATCTGCTAGAATGCAGATGAGGAAAAAGAAAGACATTATAAATACAGTAGAACTTGCAGTCACCATAAAATGTGCCACAGGAGGAAAATAATATCCAGATCAAGGTTCTACAGCTGATCTGATTATGGGGCAACAGATTATTCTGTATCATACTTGGGGATGTTTCTTCCACTACCTTCCAAAACCAAAGTTAGCTCAACAGTTGGTTTGATCATAATCCTGCAGGTTTTGTACTTTAAAAAAAAGGGAATGTTGGTAGATAAGGAACCAAATCTGTGTCCCAACAGTGCTATAAAGATTCAGGGAGCAACAGGAAATCCAGAAGTAGGAGACATGGCTCAAGGTCACAGGAGGGCAAACACTCAGGAATCTGCTGTTTCCACCAGTTGGTGATCAGGAGGTGAGCATTAGGAGCAAAACCTCCAATTCCCTTTAATTAAAGACAACTTGTGTAACAAGAAGATACTCCATTATCATTGTCAGGTGCTATGGTGGATACATCACAATTCAAAACCAGAACTTGGGCTGTGGTTTTAAGATTGGGTATCAAGACCCACAGATGCCTGAAGGTTGTTCTAAGCTTGTACTTCTAAGAGGAGGGAAAACCACTGGAAAGAAGTGGTTAAGAAATACTGGCCACTTACAGCGAGCTGTTCCCTCTACAAATACACACCTTATTTCTAGGGACACAGCAGTGAAAGACACCTCCTGAGTTCTCAAGATTCTCTGACTGCAAGGACCATGTTATATTCTTCATAAATTAGGGATTTAGTTGCTGCTGTTCTGACTAAACCCACTGAAAATCTGTTCCAGAATGAGCTTCCCTTATAACTGAGAACTTCCTTCTGATTTTTCAGGCTAAATGTATTCATAGCTACCTTTCACCCACCCAGAAAACTGACTTTATTTAATTACTTCCTAAGGCCTATGATCAATATCTTTATTTTCTTTCTCTTGGAATACTGCTTGAAAAGATATTTTAGCAATGAAAGATAATGAAACAGGAGGACACTACAAACCATGTAAGATCCTCTACTGGTATAAACTGGTTTAACTTTCATGCTAATGTGTATTGACTAGGAATTTAAAAGAAACTTTTCATGTGGGTTTTTTTCAGGTTAGACAAGATAACAAATATCTGTTCTAAAATGCTATGAATACATCCATAGCAACCACACTTTCAGGTAATATATCTGTCATTTTTTTTCTAAGAATTCTTTTAAAAGAAAAACTGAACACTGAAATAAACAAACAAGCAAAAAGTTTTCCTATTGTGATTTCTTGATCACATTATACCCCCATATCTTAATGTAGCATGTCTATTTCTGTTTATTTTTGCATCAATCAACTTCTTGATTTGGAAGATATTGTCAAATATATTTGTTTACCCAATGCATACTTGAGGTTCCAGAATGTCTTTATGCAGATGGCAGCAAAACATTATAGTACATTGCTTTATTTCCTTGTTTTGGAGATAAACAATAAAGATCAAAATTTACCACAGCTCAAAATACTATAAAATGTTCACAATAATTTGTTTGAGTTACAGCTGAAAGGTATAAACTTGTTTTATATCTTAGAAACAATCACTTAGAATTTTTGAATCTACTGATCCTTTGCATGAGATGATTATTTTGGAAAGGTTCAAGAACTTGTTTTTCAATAGTTTTCTAAATTGACAGAAAACAAAAATTTTGATAAAGATAACAAGAAACCTTAAAACCAATATCATGAAGCTATAAGGGAAAGTAGCAACAATTCTGTTTCTAATGATGATAGAACACATTTTTCCTGTGATTTAAACCTCATCGAGTTGTATTTAGAACTCAAATAATAAAAAAGCTCCATATTTTATGCTGGTTTAAAATGACAGGCTTCATATCGGCTCTGAGGCAAACTCTAAAATAGTGCAGGCTGGTTCAAAATCAGATCTGAGTCCCATGAGAAAGCTGGCTGTTCTGTGCTTATCACAAAATGTGAAACTGAATTTTGTACTTTTACATGTAATAACTCTTCATACAGTAAATATCCTGGTTTATTTCTGCCCAATATGAGGAATAAAGGATAAATATGGCTGATTATCCTATGAGCCCTTCTGCTTATGCAGTCTGCAAACCAGAATCAAAAATTCCTTTATGAAAACAGCCTACACTTTAAGAAAGAAAACAAAAAAATCAACAAAGCTTTATGAGACATAATTGGGATCAATAGAAATTACTGTAATTCTGAGATATATTCTACAAGTTTTTAAACCATCCTTTAGTATTCTGTACTAAAGGCATGATTATACATTAAATTATAGCAGATGGCATCATGTAGAGGTATCATCTGTTAATATATTCTGCTGGGTTTACCCATCAAGGTAGTACAAATTGGCATAAATTACACTTTCTTTTGACTTTTTGGCATGTTGATTGCATTGCATTACTTTCTTTCACAGCTCTATTCTTACCCTCTAAACTATGGCTAAAAAGTCATCTTGCATAAACTAAATTCAGGAAGAGCAAAATCTTTGAATGTCAGAACTACAAACCCCAATGGCTGGCACTAATCTTACAGGAAAGTCCAGTCAGCTCGTTTTCCTCCTGAACTAGACAGTCACCCTGAAAAGGGGAGGTTGCCAAGAAAACAGACAGAAGAAGACAGGGGATAGAGTTAAGAGAAAAAATGAAAGCTAGAAGTGGAATTAGACCCAAGCAGATGTATCCATGCAAGTAAAGAGAGATGCAGGGAAGTCAGGGTTTGGACCAGCTTCTTATGTGGGTTCAGGGCTGAGATGAAGGTAAGAAGGGCTCTGTGCAGCGTCCCTGCCACGCATTATGGAGGTAATCATGCCTTGCTTTGTTCTTAGAGCCTTGCAGAGAAGTCAGGGATATCTCTCAGATGTCATGTTTTCTCGGGGGAGGGCAGCCAGGAAAACACCGTAGCTGGTATTTAGAGCGAGCAAACCTGTGAATCAGGACAGCAACCTGATTTTGCTTTTGTCACCTCCAGTGAGCCTGGGACGGGTGAAGCTGTATGAAGCTGTAGCGCTGCAGTGTTCCAGCAGAGAGCAGCATCCGTATATGGAAAAACGCTGCTCTCCTCCAGCCAGCGCGTCCTGCTCTGTCTCTTACAGAGCCCGGGAATACGACCCTTTTCCCCTCTCCGCAGTTCATAGGTAGATGAACTTATCATCCGAACCTGAACACTTAACGTTTTTAATATCATACCGTTCCACGTTTTATTAAGTCAAGATTTAAGTTTACATTTTAAAAATGAAAATTATCAGCAATGAAATAATTCAGATTCCGGAAGCAAAGTTGAACTCTCTCCATATCTTGCATTCTGCATATTTCACAACACAGACAGTATTATAACATTGGTTACTGTGATGATTAAATATAGCTAGTTTAGGAATGTGTAAATCAATCAATCCCAATCAGAGAGTAGAACCTCAGTTCAGAAGGTGTTGAATGCAGAATCACAGAATATTCTGATTTGGAAGGGACCCCAAGGATCATCGAGTCCATCTCTAAAGTGAATGGCCCATACAAGGATCAAACCCATGACCTTGGTATTATTAGCACCATGGTCTGACCCACTGAACTAATCTCAGTGTCTCTGTGCCTGTGTGCAAATAAAATCAACAGTTCCAGCAGACACACATCTGAGCAGCTTTGTGGAGCACTTCTAGGCTCTTGGCTTTTAAAACGTGGGGTGAAAAAACAGTCTACTCATGCGAAAGCAGCTAAACTAGTGGTTCTTGGAGCCTAATATTTTACATTTTTTTTATCATTGCCGTTTTATTCTCTCAGTAAACTAATCTAGTTGCATTAATGTAAGGTACTGGAGGAAATTTGCCCACCTTGAGAGGCTGAGCCACACTGGGGCTGCTCTGCTTATCTGTGCTACTCCTTCCTTCTAGCTGTGCCTTTGTCTGAATTTATGTCTTTACAATATGATACTGCTTAGCTTCATGAGCAGGGTGATGTGATTCACTATAAAGATGCTGAAAGACCAGCAAGTAGTTTGGATGTTCTAGTCACAATTCAGAGATAATTAATATATAAGGCTGCTACCCTTTCCAAAAAGATGACTACTGTGATTAGGAGAACAAGGGCGAGCTTGGGAAGTGATGCTATATAAAGAGAAGTGCAACAGACCTGCTGGAAGCAGCAACCATGCTTAACCGTGCTGAATTAACCTCTGAATTTATAGAGTGCACCAGTGACTGTGGGAGACACACCTGCTCTTCATAGATGTAATTCATGGTAATGTGTAGAAAATGGCTGAGCAGAGAACAAATTTGTGAATTTTGTGTATGGTTTGTGTGACACTGACTATCAGACTGACCTTGTGGGTTTTGCCATGCCGAGAAATGATAAACCATATAACATGTGGAAATGAGAATATGGCTTAAGACATATTTCTGCTCTGTGTCTTTTTGACAAAAAAGATATTGACATGAAAAACCCTCAAAAATTAAATTACCTGTGCAGGCAACCCTCCAGCATTCAGAAAAATGAAGATATACACATTTCTAGTTTATTTACAAATCTTTCTCTGAGATGAGAGAAAAAACCCACACCAACCAAACATAAGCAAACAAACAGAAAAACCCAAAACCAAAAAAACAACCCCACAAAAAAACCCCATAAAACCCCCCCTAAGCCCCCACAAAACCAAAGCAAACTCCCCACAGATCAAAACAAAACAACAGCAATACCCCAAATTAATTCTGTTGAAAAACAAAGGTTTAATGATAAACCAGTGATACTTTCTTCATCGTCCTGCAACATTGAGTTCACGTGATAAAAATACAGTTGATTTTAATGTGAATAGTTTTGCGCAAGCTTTGAAAAGTCAGGGTCTGAGGATGTATAGAAAAAGGAAAACTAGAAGTTAATTGAAAAGAAAAGAGATGTTATAGAAAGACGGGCAACAAAAACCTGCAGGGAAAAGAAAATGAAGAATAAAGCAAAGTACTAAAAAGTGGAGAGAAAAAAAGGATGGAATAAAAGACAAATTTTGACTTCATATATTGTGAAATGTAGACATTCATCATAAATACTTATATCTATCTATGTAACTCAAAAAACCACATCCATTTCATTGCATTTTTCAGTTGAAAATGGTTATAGTTTAAGTGTGTAGTATTTGCAATCTAATGTTCTAAGTAATTTTAAATCCCTCAGGAATGATAAAAGTAAAACACTGCCTATTTGCTTTTTTTTATACTTCGGTGCTCCCTCTTTGTACCTTACCTTTCTTTGTACAAAAACTCCAGTTAAAAAACCAGAAAAATTGTCACGCTCAAATGTCAGATTTTTCAAAGCTGCTCCTGCACCCCCAAGCGCTCATCTGACTTGATCCATTAAAAATAATAATTGAAATAGGCTACACCAAAATACCTCTGTGATCCAACTTGACCTTCCTTTTTCCTCCTTCCACATTTCAAAGTCTCTTATACTTTCCCCAGACCTTCCAGCTGCCCTAGTGACTCCATCCCTCACTGACACCTGTCTTCCCTCTCATCTACTCTCAACCTGGGTAAGACTGGTCACGCATCCCAGCTGCAGAAAAGCTCGCCACGTGGAAGGCATATCCAAATTTTTGCTAGGTAGGGGATACTTTTGAAGAACCAACTCCTTTAAAAGCGGCAGAAATAACAAAGTGAAAAACAAAATTGAGACACTTCAGTATACATGCAGAAAAATCTACACCAGCAGAAAAGGAAAGAAAAAGAAATAAACTCTTCTGATAAACTTACTTGTCATTCTTAGCAGAATACTTAGCAAGAAATACCGGATATTGTGCTGCCCACAGAGGCTCCATACCCTATGAAGGACATGGTCTTATTGATATCTTGTTTTTGCTTTCACCTCAGTAATGGCAGAGATTGTATCAGAAAGTTTTAAAAGCAAAATAGAGGTTAGATCCATTTTCGATACTCTAAATTAAAAGAATAAATGAATCACCCAACTGTAGTTAATGGGCAATTAACATAATTCTGGTCCGGTGTAGCTGAAAGATAATGAAAAAGCTGATTGCAAATGAACCAGCAGTAATGTGGGAGGTCATAATAGTCCCATAACTCTGAATGAGAAACCAATTTCTCCTCTAACACTTGGTGCTTTGATTGGTGAAGGGCTTTATCATACTATGAAATTTACCCGTGATAGTATGAGACATTAAAAAAAAAGGTTCTGCTGTGTAAATGGTGGATGGCTGACAGAACAGGTACCCTGAGCTGCTGCATGAGCCTGTAGTAGCTATCATAAACTAGAGGGTAATTAGAAGTGCAGTGGTGAATAGAGAGGAGAGGAGCATATATCTGAGTAATGAGCTCACAACTGTACTACAGCAGAGCAACAACCCACCAGGGGAAATGCAGCAGGGCGTCAGACTCTGTTCCAGACTGGAGACTGGATGTGCTGATGCCCTCTAACTCAGCCCACCTCCTGGATACAGCGTAATATCTTCTTTGTGCTCAATTTGTTCTTAAAGATGGGGTAATGGGGTGGGATGAATTCCACCCACAATGCTTCTCTCCACTTACCATCTATGTCCTGATCCTATTAAAACTTAAGATCTTGTTCAGCAAACTGTCATCAGATAAAGTAAATTACATTTAATGCTAGTGGTAATGCTCTCAAAATCAAGAGAACAATTGTGTCTAGGCCAAGGACCGTCTCTTTTCCTAGAATTTTAAGTAAATCTATATTTAGCCCCTTTGTGGCTTTTGAGGGGAAAAAAACATAATCATGTTAGAACACTGTAATGGTAAATGAATCTACGTCCTAGAAGCAGATGGCACATTAATAGAGTACAGACACATACACACAAAAAAGATCTAACCCTGAAAAATGTATTTTTTTTCCTTGGTATTTTTCATCACTGTTTCCTATGTCTTTTCTACCACGCTGAATAAAATGATGGTAGATTTAACAGAGAGGACTTATTCCTAGTGCTATATTTATATCATGACAAATCAATAGGTTATTGCTGCATTATGCAAAATAGAAAAAGTAAATAGATAAAGTAACAGTGCTTAACACTCATAAATATTTAACATAACACTTTAGGTGCATGGATTACAAACGACCTTTTTGGGTAGATTTTTACACCACCTTTCTCACCACTGTCCTATCGCTAACGTGAGTAACAGAAGTCACTAAGGCATTTGAGAGGACTGGATCTTCTTGCTGTGTAGAGATGCGTGCAACTCTGACACGGGAGCACCCATGCAGATGCCTCCAAGCAGTGAGTACCGCAGCAGATACGTGTAGTCCCTTCACACTGAGTAGAACACCCATCTTTGTGGTGTCCATCAGATAGCAGAGTACTGGGTTAAATGTGGAAAAAGCATATATACCAGGGAAAGTATTACTAATCCTCCTGCCAAAACACTTCCCAGATAGTGTTCCAAGAAATACTTGTTGGAATAACTCTGAAGATATCATATTTGTCACCTTATAAAATTATTAATAGCCTAAGAAAGAGCAGGTAATAACTTTGACCAACTTGGGAAAGTCAACATGGCTTTTATAATGGACAGTCTTGTCTTCCCAATTTACTAGAGTTCTCTAAAGAGATCAATGTGTGTGGATGGTTTTAATTCAGCTGACATAATTTTCTTGGATTTCCAAAGGTCTCCAAAAAAATCCTTCATAAAAAGTTTGTAAGAAAGCTGAGCAGTGATGGGATAAAGGGAAAGGTCCCTGCATGTGTAAGAAACTGTTTAATGGAGAGGAAACAGAGGAAAAGTGAATGAATAATTTTTGCAACAGAGTGTGTTTCACCCTTGGAGTTCCAGTGGGATCTGAGCCGGCAACTGGGATAGTCACTGTATTCGTAAGTGATTTGGGAAAGTGGGTGAATAGGGAATTCAGGAAATTTGATGAGGATACAGAGCTGTTCAAGATAGCAAGGGCAAGCAGAGACCTAATAAACCTACAGAGGAACCTTATGAATCTGAGTGACTGGGCAATTAAATGACAAATGGAATTCAGTGTAGATAAATGGAAAGCAATGCACATGGGAAAACCAATTCTAACTCCACATATTAATATGATGGAGTTGATCATTACTACTTAGGAGATAGATCTGGGGTTATGACAGATAGTCCTACGAAAATGTCAACCTGATGCTTAATAGCAGTCAAGAAGACAAGTCAAATGTTAGAAAACATTAGGAAATAAATGAAGAACAAAACAGAGAACATCACTGTGCTGCTACAGAAAACCATCACTCAACCCCACACTGAATAGTGTGTGCTGAATACTGTCAGGTCCCCTTTTTTTCAAAAATGATACAGGTAAAACAGAAAAATTCAGAGGAAAGCAACAAAAATGATCAAAGCAGTAAAGCAGCCATCATATTAAGGAAAGCCACTCAGCAACTACAACAGGAGATGCTAGCACACTTTATCCTGAAAAGAAGGATGACCTGTAAGAATATGACAAATCTGAGAAATCATGAACACAAAGAGAAGGATGGATCTTGATCCTTCCCTCATGAAAACTAGGGAATATCAAATGAAGATACTAAGAACCATATTTAAAACAAACACAGTGGTAGATGTGTAAAAATAATTTCCTGATACTCTGGATGCATAGACTAAAAGGGGAAACTAAACAAGTAGATTGGTCATGCGCTGAGAGTTATGAAAATGCAGTGACCACATCTATTCAGGATAGAACATAGCTGAAGTCTAGAGAGCAGCAACAGCAAGGATCATGCAGAAATAGGTGCTGAGCTAGATGGGCCTTTGGCCTTACTAGTAATGGCTCTTCATATGATCTTACATTCTTCTAAACTATCGCTGCACCTGGGATATTCAAAATGCGGTTGATGAACTAAGATGAGGGGATGAATAACACACATGTTGTACAATTCAGACAAATGGTAGGTATCTTGAACTTTCTGTCAATACAGATTAAGGATAACTAGTCCTGGCAGAAGGCAATGCTCACGTTACAGAGGTAGGCCCTTTAGGAAAATTATGTAGTTTCAGATATTTCTTCTTAACTCACATGAATCAATTTATTTTCTTTGATTACTTTAACAGGACATTTCTTATACCAGAGGGACAGACCTTTCCTCCTTCTACTCTCAAATGAATTATGACAGAGATCACCTTATCTAGTGATCTGGGACAATTTGCCAGGATCTCCAATAATCTTCCAGTGTAGTCGCTACCTTAAAGAAATATCTATACTTTGTTCACTATAGTGAAATCTGAATTATTGCAGATAATGATGCCAACTGGGAAAGAAGAAAAGGATCTAAATTTGAAAGAAGGCTGGGAAGGCAGGGGGGCTATATAAAAGAGACTTAAATAAATTGCTATAAACATGGCATCAGCAGATGGAGCTGTTACTTACACTCTTCTAAATTCTTCTCCTTTGCATGCAAGGACCCTCTCAGTTTTAAGACCTTATATATTGCATAATTTTGTGAAATAATTTCTGTGTTCCAGAGTACAGCAAGTAGCAGGGGAGTTTGGTCTCTGTCCTACTGCCTCTACCAGAGCTGCTATTCTGGGAACTCTCTGGTGCTTTCTCAGGGCTTCTGAATGAAGACATCACCTGAACCCTTACTGCTCTTTATTCAGAGACTATTACATGACAGTGAAAATAAAGTATCCTGCACAAGGACTACACCCTGATTTCACCCTGCGATGGTAAGCACTTGCAGGCCTCTGACACAGAAGGTTGCTTTGGCAGAAAGACAAGCAGTTACAGCTGATCCACACATAACCTTATCGATTGTATCTCTCCTCTCCCAGGCTTTCCAGAACTGTGCTTGAGATGGGAGTCTCACTGCCATTTTTCTTGCCATAGATCTGCTTATTCTTTCTGTTATCAGTGCTCCCAATATGCATTATCTCTGTACATTATCAGCCACAACAAAGCCAAAAGAAGAAAAGCTTTCCCTGTAAAATATTTAACTTAAAACCCCAGTTATCCGATCAAAAGCTTTAGCTCTGTCCCAGGGAAGAGAGCAACCTTCAGTTTATTGACCATAGAGGAGCCTATTCTTATTAATCAAGGCATCTCAGCACCTTATTCAGTGAAAAGCCATGCTTGGTGAAACTGGCCTGATTGCTGCCTCTGTGGGTTGGTGTGAGGGAGACTGTATTTAGAGAGGCTATCACAACCTTGGCAAAAATTGTCTCCTCCTTGTTAAATTCTTGCCTGTACCAGACGCTATCACAGGGCTTTAAATTCTACTTTGGAATTCTATTTTTAGAGCTCAAGTGGGATTTATATGGTGCTCCGACCTAACATGAGCTCGCTGCACAAAGCTGAATTTAGCCGTGCATGCACTTGCTGCTGAAACTGCTGACTATAATAAACTGAGAAGGGCTTGCTCTACATATGCCTAATAGTCTCCTATGTACCTGAAATGTAGGACTTCCATGATGGCTTTAATTTCACCAAATGCTTGTAACAATAAAGGTGACAAATTATGTTTCTAAGTTCACCTTTCCTTATCAGCAGTGTCTGTACTTCTTTACTGACTGTTATAGAAAAATACCAAACCCTTGTTTTAAGAATAAATGAAATAAGATTCCCAGATTTTTTACAGCTAAGGAAAAAATTGCCTTTTCAGCCTAGTCTATGATCACGCTATAGTCAGCCCTGGCTCCCTTCACTTGCATAAATTTTGAACTGTTGGCCAACTTAAACAAATAGAAGAGCACAGGGGAAGAGGTCTTACGGATATTAAACTCCTTTGGGCTTCATTAGGTAGATGAGAAAGAGTACTTATATCCCAGTGACAGAAATATACTGAACCTATATTAGACAGTCCAGAAGGCAGACAGGAACAGATGAAGACATAAATATAATAGAAAATTAGATGCTGTTGATTCTGTTGCTCATGGATAACATGTTAATGTGAGGGAACAGATACACGAGAGATCAAGACCTATGTGCCCACAGTGTTGTTAATGTTGTGTGTTTTGATGTTTGTTTCTTCAGCTTCAGGTACAAACCAGGCAGTCATAAATGGATCCCTTTAATATAAAAATATGAATTGAAAAATCAGTCCTGAGTGTCTTGCCCAAAGTCAGCCAGTAATGGGAACAACTATATATGTTGCTTCAAACTGTCTGGCCCTGATAAATTTCTGTTCAAAGACTGGGCTGGGGTAATGAAAAATATTCCCAGGATGGTCTCAATTTCATAACTACACATTAGCTATAAGCAAAAAAAACCCCAAAACGAAACACCAAATGAAGCCAAACAACTCACAGTAGTAGAATAAAGCAATGAAGAATGACAAAACAGATGAAGAAATCCACAATGTGTTCGCTTGTGCCTCACAGTAATTAATGCTTTTTGAGATATTAGATAAACTTTTCTTTGTTGTAATAGAAACAGATTTCCCAGATCTCCTATTTCAGCTCTCAAGCTCCACCTTTTCTCAGCTTTGTCTGAAATTAGCCACATTTTCTACCACTTTAATAAACGTGGAATACAATTTGGAAATTATCTGTTTGCATCAGCACTGGCAATGAACAATAGCTCAAATTTTGAGAGTCAAGGCTTCAATAATAAGGCCTGATTTTCTTAGCAATCAGATGCATACACACGCGTACACACACACACGCACGCACGCACACCACATGTCTTTGTGAATAGGGCCCAAAACAGCTGCAACCTTCCAGAAATTAATTGGATTCTGGATCATTTGCATTTTTATATAGTTTACCAACAAAAGATGGAGATAGCAAGTTTATTAATGTAAAAAAAGAGAGACAAAGAGAGAGAGGGAGGGAAAGTGAACATTTTGGTTGAGCCACTAATCCAAATTTTAATACACAGAGTGCCTATTCACCTTATAATACTGCAGCAGATCCTCCAAGGTGGAAATTGATATGCAGGTCTAAACTGCAGGCAGCTGTTAAGGACTCCTACTGATGCCTAGGGCCTTTACAGTTCCTCATCTGGGTAGACATTATGATTTGATAATGGCCATATTCAGACAACACCCAAGGCAATTCTAGGATTTGCTGTCACAATAGACACACTGAAAATAAAGTCAGTGTAAATAGATTAAGAAATTGACAGAATAACAAGGCAGAAAGAATTAGAATGAATACACAAATGGCAGATGACAACTCAATGTATTGTGATGCAGAGATGGGATAAGGAAAGTGGAGCTGGAGGATTTATCTGCTGCCAGTATGCCTTCAACCTGCTTCCTGCTGGCGTGGATGCCTATTTCACTGAGAAGTGAAATCTTTATTAGAAGATTTCTTATCTCCCTTGCTGCCCACCGAAAAACTTCCTTTCTGTTCAATTGAAAGTGAAAGCTCCTGAAAGCTCCTAAAAGCTCCTGAAAGCTCCTGATCCATAGGTGTCCAAGACATCCTCATTTTCCTAGGGAATAGGAAGAAAATATTGACTTGATATTCAGAGGAGAGAGTGACCCTCAATTCCCATGGGAGCTGATGTGAACACTGGGTGACAAGGTGGTAACCAGAACATTTTTCTATGTGATTAATTTACAAATTTCTTAGAATTGTGCTGAGGTGTATGTGAGTTTTAGTGCCTGAACTGTTCTGTGGAATCCCTTATTAGATGCTTTTTTGGGTGGCAATAAATTGATGAAATTTCATTTATTCACTTTTATCATGATTCAATTTTAACTTCATCTCTGCCGAAACCAGCTCCTGGCTCTGCTCAGCCCAGCCTGAAAAAACAAATCATACCAGAGTAAAGAAGGTATCAGACCAATTCCTGAAACATGGAATGTGACTTCATGTGCAGAATAACTGTGGATAATGAATGGTTTATTGGTTGGTCTCTGTATGATAGACCCAGAGCATGTGCAGAGATGGAATATCAGCAGTGACATCTCCAGTAGGTTGGTGGGTGAAGAAGGGACTAAAGCTGCTATAACACTGAAAATGAAACTCAGTGCTGTGTTAGTGCTCAGCTGGACAAGGATCCTATGAACTTCAATTCTGTGTTAGTGCAGTAAGTGCTTCCTGGGTCTGTCAGACCTGGTGCACAGCTTTTCTGTGGAACAAAATCTGGATGGGAGCACACAGGAAGGCAAGGCAGCAGCACTGCACAGCGCTGGCTGTAGCAGCAGGAGGCTGGAGATGCCATTTAGCAGTAAAATGCCATCTGCTTTGACTATGTCAGAGCTTTGGGCAACAAGACTGGACACCAAGGAGACACTGGAGTAAAAGGTGCTGCTGGGAGGAAGAAGGAAAGAGTAACTTTGCCCCCCTGGGGCTACATGAGCAGGAAGTTGTACCCTCGACTATCCAGCCCAGCTCCACTTTTTCCTTCAAGCCCTTTCCTACTTATTTTGCTAAAATCACTGAGAAGCCGTGAGATAGCTCTTGTGTTTGAACAACACAAATCCCAAACTCTCAGTGCAGAGTATTCAACCAATACATCTTGAGTAATCTGGAGGGAGCTTAGACTCATTTTAGTAAAATACTTAGTTTTGCTTGACTTCATGGGAATTATCCCAGTGCTTGAGTGCTGTGGTGGATCAGAGACAAAATTATATGTGTCTTGCCCAAATAATAATTAAATATTTTGTGATTTTGTACATGCCTAGTACCTCATATGGATCTTTCAGATGTAACAGTTCCATCAAAATCTGAAACACAATGCAATGGAACAACTTTGAACTTTAATTTCCTTACCTCATTTTCTTTCCTTCTGCCACAATTCTTTTGCCCAATTAGAGGTCTCCATGATTTTCCTACATTCTCTGTCATTTGTTTTCCTTCTGCCTGCATAAAGTTTTACCAAGTCTTCTATATAAGCTTTGATCACAATCCCCATTTTTTTTTTTTTTTTTT
>QWTY01021670.1:0-19747 GCA_008033365.1 Pseudorectes ferrugineus
TAGTCCAGCTCTCTCCTCTGTAGTACCCCAGCTGGAGCTGCTGCCTATCACAAAAAACCAAACCAAACCAAACCAAACCAAACCAAACCAAACCAACAACCCAAAAAAACCCAACCCAGCACATCGAAGTAATGGGAAACTGATGCATTTCATTATTGTTGATAATTTTTAACTGATTAAAAAAAAAACAAAAAAAACCACAAACCAGCTTCAGTATTTTAAACTTACCATTTAATTGAACAAAGCTGTGCCTTGGCTGTGGCTCAGTACAGCTGCCTCCTTGCCCCGCCTTGCGCCATTCCACTGAAGAGGGTTTTACCGCAGAAGGTAAATTTTGTTCCAGGCTCTCCATACCTTTGTAAGCCAGATCTTCTCCCAGATTTCTTCCATTCAGTCTTGAAACCATTAAATGCCCTATGAAGTTCTCAGCAGGCATTTAGCATAATTAGTGCTTATACAACTGGAAAAAACCTTGTCTTGTGTTTAAGCACATAAAGACTTTCATGGGTCTGGTGCTCTTTTGCAATATTTTATTTTTAATTAATATATATTAAACAGTTAAAAGACACAAGCAAGCGATTTCTATGAAGAGCAGCTAATAGTTATAAGAACAGTCTCATTTCCTTTGTGTTTGGCAGCAGATAGCAAGCTCTGTATTTGTGGGGGTTTTCCAGCAAAATGTTCATCAGAGAGCAGTGATCTGGGCTGCATTTCGGACGAGGTTTTGGCGGGCATGCATTCATCTTCAGTGGTTAAGCAAACACAACACCAGACCAGCAAGGCCTCGTTTATAAGTATGGCACGTGCCTATTTTCGGTGAGAGGCAGAGAGGCAGCTCTCTCCTGGAAGTGCCTGCTTTGGTTTGCATGCACTCTGCTCAGCCACAGCACAGCATGTGGCACTAGGCCAGGCAAGAATGGGGCCAAGGAAAAAAAAATCCACAACCTCTGAGGAACAAACACACAAAATTTCAGAGGCCTTTAGACTCCCTGTTTACCCTAAAGGGAATAAGGACCACTCCTGAGCACAGGACACTGATCAGCCTTATGTCACTGAAGTTATGCCCTGTATTTCTGTGGTTTTGGGGCAGTGCAAATCAGCGTGCTCTGAACCAGAGCTCAGGAGTGCTTTGGGGGACAATCTGTGCCAGCCACCACGTCCCACAAGCTGCACAGACAAGACTGTGCAAGGTGTAGGTCCCTCCAACCTGCAGAGTTCTCCAGCAGTCTCTGTCCTCACAAATGCCCTCCAGGTCCTCCTACTACACCATCAAGCCAGCAACACACTCCTTCAGTGCCATAGAATCACAGAACAGTTTAGGCTGGAAAAGACCTCTACAACCATCCAGTCCAACTGTTAACTCAGCACTGCCAGGTCCAGCACTAAACTGTGTCCCCATGTGCCACACCCACATCATGTTACAAAATCAAAAAGGCAACCAAAATAAACCAAAAAGGCACTCTGATGGGCAATGATACAGCCCTCACATAATTTCAGGCTCTGAAATGCAAAAATATATTTGAAAAAACTATTATCATTTAAGGCTACAGAGGTACCACATGGGGCACCAAGGGGATGAAGAGGCACATGCCTGTTTGTGCCTCTGGCTGCAAGATTAGGCAGCAGTTCCCAACCTGACTTTAAGTGTTGGCAAAACCTTCAGTGACAGTTCTCCCAGCAGAGTCACACCACCTTCCCCACCCACAGCTCCCTCCCTCCCATCCTCCTTCCCTCCCTTTATAACAGGATTTAACAGTCCCTGAGAACAGTAATTCTCCACCAGCTGTGGGTTACCTGAAAACCTTGTGGTTTTGTGGCTCCTTCACATGTTACTGGGCCTTTCTGTTTGCATTAGCAGCACTATGAATGCACCAAACATGCCCCAATTATTGGTCTGGAGCATTTTGAGAGACCAAATCTTCCCAGTGTGGCTGAGCTGCTTCGCTGCTGGGCACGTGCTGCCAAGGTTCACAAGGGTTACAGATGGTTCTCTGTAGCCCATGAGCACAACAGGGATATCTTTTTGCAGCAGCTGAGCTTTCTAGGACCAGCCAGAGGAGCATGGAAATGTTGCACACCCTGTGCACGTGTGTGCACAGAGCCATGTGGGCTTGTACGTGCCACACAGTGCTGTGCCAGGACATGCTGCTCTCCTGTGCAAAGGTAACAGATCCAGCTGGATCAACTCTCAACTCAAAATGGCTCTTTATGTTTTGTCTTGCAGCCAGAATCTGATCAGTTCTTAACTTCTCATGATCTGAATCCCGCAATACAACTGCATTCCAGCTGTTAAGACACCTCAGGTTCTGGATGGTACTCGTCAGCTCAGCAAGTAAGCATTGTACAAGAAGCATTGCTGAGGCTTAGCCATTGCCATTGCAGCAGAAGCAGCATTTAGTAGATGCAGGCTTCAGGCAATCGAGTCTTTTGTAAATGCTCTCCCTTTGAGCCTCAATATTGCCTGCATATACCAAAAAGACAGACCCCTCTTTCTCTTTCTTTGTCTAATTTTGGATTTCAAGTACAACTAATTCTAGATCTCAAGTAAATTTCCAACACAGAAGAAATAGGTAAGATTTTCCTTGGAAGTCCCAATGAATATGCTGTGTTTGGAATAAATAATCCAGAAACAGGTCCAAATCCCTCAGTGTGAGGAAGTCTGCAAACTTCCCCGACTTCTGTGGAGCTCTGTTTTATATTGCTCAGCATCCTTTCCTATCATCTTTTTAATGTAGTGGAGGGCTATAAAGATGTTCCAAGCTTCTAGTTCAAGGCAAAGTCTCTCGCTGCATTCCAAAGCAAATGAAAACCAGGTGTCATTTTCCAAATATTTTCCTCCAGCAAGGAGGAAAATGTCTGTCCTATTTTTTTTAATTTGTGCTCTATTTTATGTAGCATCTATTAAAAATACTTTGCCTGTGATGTTAGGGATAGAAGACTACAAAGGGAAGAATCTTCTGTGTGTGAAAATACAATGGCTATGCACTCTTTTAGTGAGTTATGTTGTCCTACATTCAGTTTACATCTGTAAGGAGAACCAGCTTGTATCTCGGTCATGATTACTAAATTAAATGTACTTGAGTCTATGGTAATCATTCCTCTCAAGCTTCTGCTACGAAAAACTTGTTTCAGGCTCTTGACATTTTAGTGCTTAAAGGCACTGCTGGTATAAATCAATACAATCACTTGTGCTTCATGCAGAGCTTTTCCTCCAGCCAACGCTTAAAAGAACTGCGCTCACTCACTGCAGCCACTGCCCTCTCTCTTGAAATGTAACCATCCCCCTTCGTGGCAGTCTGGAGCAGCATTTCTGTGCCAAACTCTTGCAGGGCAACGGAAAAAAGGAGTAACTTCTAAATCAGCAAGGGGAATCAGCCAGACAGAGTGCAATTGTCCACACTGCAGTTTGGCCGCTGTTCACATATATATGCCTGACTTCAAAGCTGAGCCCACCAATTCAGTGCAAATTCTAGTTGCTCAGCCTATCTGAAAATCTGGACATCACTGAATGCAAATGGCCAGGACTTGATTTGTAGTGAAGTACTGAAAGGACACCAACAATGGGCTCAGGGTTGAAGGGACAGGCTCATACAAAGAACTATCACCACCACCATATGCTTTAACATCAAGGAGCTCCTGGCAGGTCTCTGCTAACCAGGACCTTAATTTCTTAACAAATAAGACCACATTGTAAGGCTCTTGTGGGCTGAAAATGTGTGGGAAGGAGATTAAATAAATCCTTTTGAAAGCTAGGAGCTTGAACATGGCAAGGTGAGAAATGTACAGGTTTCCTCAGTTTTCTGCAAGTAATGAACACTGTGATGCGTTGTAATGTGACTGTGATGTGTTGCAATGTGCTGCCATAGCCTTCAGTGGGGAACAGTGCAAAAACCCAGCCTAGGGGTATCCAGAGTAGCGGGAGAAATTCCCAGTCCTTCTGCTTCTCCTTCGTTCTACAGCACTCCTGATTGCCTGGAGGAGCAGGTCTTTGTTGTTGAGGATGTTGTATTTGCTCAGGTTCACAAGTTTATCAAAATTTTCAGAGGAGTAGATCAGCCTAATGAGGTAGTACGGTGAGCAGTTGTTCTCCAGATTTACTTTGCCTTCTTCCATCTCTGAGTGACCACGCTTTACCCCTGCAGAGAAAGACAAAAGCCAGCACTGAATCTGGAGTACCACCACATGGTGTTGTAGGGGACTGATCTACCTGGCCGGACCCACTGTTAAAAACAGCCCCCAGGAAATACTGCAAACCCACTCCACAGCTCGAAAGAGACATTCCTGGTCAATTTTCTGAGCTACTCCTCCTCCCCCTCCTGCTAAAGCTCAGACCTGGAAATCCCTCAGCAGAGCTGGCACAAATTTTTATATTCCTCCTTGTCCTGCCCCTGCAGACATCATTCCTGGGCAGCCTGTCCATGGGTCCACATCCTTTCCCAAACCCTGTAAGTCTGACTCTCGGACAAAGACACACACCTGGAACACTTCAAAATCCATGATCGCCCGTGGATTAGTGGTGACAAGTGCACATCTGCCAGCTAGAGTGAGTGGACAGCCTAGTACATACGAGGAGGCCTTGTGATGCTAACCACACAGGACTGCCTATTGCAGAGTGCAGAGGGACCAGAGCATCCTACATCAGACTCTCGGCAAACTCCAACCTGGCCTCAGGTTATGCCTCTTGGAATTGGCAACATCCACACTCCCTGTTACATCAATGCTTTTGCTGAAAAGGACCCCCTAATTACCCCCACCAAGGACTTTGGCAGTCTCATATTTACGTTTCTACAACATTTTTAGCTACGTTTCTTTGCTGGTTTTTTTGCCTATCTCCTTGCATTCTGAACCAAATATGCCCAAAATACTAATGTAATGTGAGATGACTATCAGCAGGTCTACAAACAGACTGCTGAGATATTCCTTATGATGTCAACCAGAACCTCATGAAAAAGACACAAGAATTGTGCTTGAGACACAGCAGGTTTTAGTCTAACATAGTGGTTTCTGAGCAGTGTGATCTCAGGGTGCTGAGCACAGGCTACCACTAGAAGTGGCTGAATTAAAAATATCCAATGTTGCTTCACTGAGCCTCACAACATTCAGAGAGACGTATTATCTATGCTATCCACATCCATAACTGCTGCACTGCAAATGGGCACTTCACAGGCTGAGTCTTTTTAGAATTTAAATGGTTAAAACCAAGAAAAATAAGTATCCACATTCCACAAGATGTCTCTCATCCACCTAGAAACAAAAAGCTCCACTGTTAAACTTGAAATCCATGAAAGCAGGTTGCCAAGGGCCCTCCTCCTCCAACCACCCACATCAGTTGCTGGTTGCCAGCTTGATGGATGAATCACTGACTGCTCAGAGCCATGCAGGTGAGTGTCAAATCTCACCAGTTTGGGCCTGGAGTATGGAGAACTGGCAGCAGCTGCTTTGCACCATCTCACCTATTTTTCATTCAGAGAGATTCCAAAATCCTCACCTGCTTTACCTGCCACCCACTGCGCAATGGTTGGATCTCACCACACATTGCCATTTGGACCATTTCCAGCCTCCACTGAACAAGCCTAGTTCCCTCAACAGAGTTATCTCCTCTTTTCATCCACAGAGTTTCTAAATGTGATTTTCTTGATTTGGCTCTTACTGTACATATTCACTGAGCATCACTGAACATTAGAGCAGAAAAGTACCTTTACTTTTTGCTGCTATTCCTACCCTTCCCAAATGCTCTCTCAGAGAGTTCCATTTTGCTCTGGTTCCACTCAGGGCCACAATAGAATTTTGGGTAAAGCTGGAAGGAGCTCACCCCAGGCCTTGAGCAGCGATAGCTGCACATCCCGGGCTAGGCCCACAACTCTCTGCTCTGCCCCAACTCCTACCAAGCACCAGATGGAGCCTCTCCCACCACAGCCACATGTGCTTTCCCTGCCCAGGTTCCTGTCCCCAAGCCTGCCATCACTCGAGGCCTGGGAAGGAGGTTCCCTCCGCACCTCCCTCTCCACCATAGGCAGCCTGCCTGGGGAAGGCAGGGGTGCAGGGCCAACCCTGGGGCTGGATGGCCCAAGGGCCAGCTCCTGCTGCTGCTTTCCAGCCCACCAGCAGGTCCTTCAGGAGGCCCTTATCTCCCCTGCTCTCTGGGCCTTTCTTTACTCTTCCCTCTTCCCAGTGCCAGAAAAGCTCCAGCAGTCTGCACGCCTCTCTTGGCAGGACATGGCATCAGGCACAAGTGAGGAAGACCTGCAGCTCTGCTGCAAGGGACAGTGACAAGAGCCATCTGCCACAGGCAGGGCTGGAGGAGGCAGTGTGGCACTGAGTTGCCCAGGACTGTGTCCTCCATGCTTTTCAAGTGGAGAACAACCAGCAAGAGTATGGAGGTTGCTCTTCTGCCTGCCATCAGTGGACACATGACACATACCAGGGGTAGAACACAGTGCATCGTTTTGTTGACAGCATTTACCTGGCTCCTTGAATTCCTTAAAGGTGTCATTCACCAGGGGGAAATGGATTACTATGGGTGCTCTGGGGTCCTCTGCATCTGAAAATATGTAACATTCCTTTGGGTTCTTCTCTTCTTCTGGACTTAGCTCCACTTTGGGGAATGGGATATTTTGTATCTTGCAATACTTGTATGTCATCTCTAATTGCTGTGGACACAGAACGTCATGGAGTTAAAGTTCTAAGACAAGAATCAGGTTTACTCAGGTATCCTGGAAATACTATGGCCTCTTAACTCATTCCCTAGAAACACTATGAAAGGAATGTGTAGTCCAAAGTAGCCACAGTACAATGTTACTTTTGACCACCACTCAACATAAGTCAGACAATGCCTCTTATCACCCTATAATGCTTTTTACAAGCCCAAGTGAATGACCCAAAGTCACACTCAGAATTCGTCATGTCAGATCAGGAGAGATCACAGGCAGGTCTCCAGCAAACAATTGTTACTGCAATTCCCTGAGGATTCTAGGAAGTATATGCTGTAATCCCCTACAGAGAAAAGAGCCTAACAGCTTCTATAGCTCCATTCTTGAAGAAAGTTTCTTTCCTCCTTCAAGGTATGGTGAGATGTGATTAAGATTTAGACTGCTACTTACTTAAAAGTTTTAATAAGACGAGTTTTACTCTGCAAGGAGCAGAGTAAGGTAATCTTCTCACCTTGAACACATGCCCCAAACCATAATCAAGGGATATAATGACATCTACATTCCTCTCTGGCTTGAAAAGTGCTGCACCACTGGTGTTGATGAAATAGCCAACATCTATCAGACAAAGATATTTCTGCAGCGGTGTCAGAGTGTTAGGGAAACCGTCCAGCACAGTGTCTGAAAAACATTTTGAATATAGTTAGTGGTGCATTGTTAGGAAAGGAGGAGTGAGTAATTCTGTCTGTGCTACATGCTAAGGGCAGCCCCTTGTCTACCCTCAAGACCAGGGTCACCTCCCTCCACAACGTGAGCCCACAAACACAGCCTCAAGAGCATGCTCTTGAACTGCACATCTGGGCACACCTGGCCTATTTCCACACTCTCCCAGGCACGCTCACAAAGGCAGGCCGTGGGGCAGCCAGACAGAGGACAGGTGAGACACAGACTCCACTGACCTCACAGCTGCTCTGGGGAGTCATTTTTCACAGAATACAGACTTCAACGGATTTTTTTTCCCCCCCTAAGAACTGGGAAAAATGCAAACAACAAAAACAATTTCACAGTAAAGCAACACAACTAACAAATGCAATACATCATTGCACTTTTGCATTGCTCTTTTTTTGCTTTTGCCTTCTCAGGGTTAGACTCCTCTCTCAGGTTGAAAAGTCTGACTTCAACTTGCTTTCAGTGATCTCATATAAACTATCTTAGCCATGCTGTAAAAAAATACCACATCATGCATACAACATCGCCTACCAACAGCTTAAAATACTGCTTGAATGATTTAAACCTCACATTAATGCCAAAAGGGGATTATACCAACCAATAAATTGAAATCTGAAAGCCAGTTTCTGATAGCTAGACTTACTTCTCTGCTAGCAACCTCACCAGCTTGTCCTGTAGACAGCAAGTCCTCTGTTGTTCCTTTAGTATGCTTTCAGTCCCATGGAACAGGGAACATTTTGCCATGGTTTTAAATATCAAAGTAGTGGTTTAAGAGTGTTCCTCAAGTTCACAAAATGAGGTAGCAATGCCCAGAGCAGAATACTTGAGCCTTAAATCATTGTGTTCAGGCATTTTAAGAAACTGTTGATCACAGAAATACTGCTGATAAGTTCCAGCATTTCAATTCATTCAATCGCTTTGCTTCCTTGGCCTCATTCTGTAGTGTTGATTTAAACCATGCAGAGTAATTCTAGCTTGTTCCATAGCCTGGAATGTTTCGCACCAGCTTGAAGTAATAATTCCTAATTTTTCCATTCCCTCACTGTCAAGTCTTCACAAAATGTGCTTATTTTAGCTTTCAAGGCTGCTGAGAATTCACAGATTCAACTGTAATAAGAGACATTTGCTTGCAGTCTCTCACAGAAGAAACAGAGCATACTTTTTAGTTTTATTTGGCCCGGTGAACATTTTTAGATGAAATTCCATTACCCCTGTTTTCTTATCACAGAGGTGGAACTTTGCAGCATTTATTCATGGCTGTATATGTGAACTGGAAGTAGACATTTTCTTGTGAGAATCCCTTCTTCCATCCCACATCCAAATAGAGACTTTAAAGAAATCCTGTCTCAGAAATACCCTTGAAAGCATGAACTCTACTGTAAATGCATGACACTAATTCCAGACTATTAGTTCAATTTCTCATCAGGAAAATTAGGCATTGAAAGTCTTGTTTTAATGTGAGATAACCTGAGCTGCAGGGAAGCCTTTAAAACAAAACTCTATTCTCAAGACTTCATCTACCACAAGATTGTCATTTCTGTTCACAGACCTGGCATCTCCTCTTGCAGAGACAGATCCATACCTGGGTTTAGCTTGGTCTTTTGCAGGTAGCCAAAAGAAGATAGAAAACCTGCTAATTTTTCCCACTGCAGACTTTCAGTTTCCCTTTTCCCACTCTGAATGCTTTCCACATATTTTACTTTATTTGTAGAACATCTACCCTGAGATAGTCATTAGTGCTCTTACGCTCGTTTCCTCAAAATCCTCCTTGAAATCTCCTTCTACCCATTTGTCTTTACAAAATTGATAGTCAGCAAGGACAGTTATGTTTTTTAACATTTACTGACTGACAATTTCATCCTTCATCCACCTTCTGAAGCTACTTGCTTGCTCCTTCTCTCACCCACCCTTCTGATGCTACTTGTTTTTTCTCCTTCTTTCATTTGTTTTCTTAGAGCAGACCCTTTTAGGACACAGACTTTTTGCTTACTGAACATTTTAAAAGCAGATAGCACACTGTGGGCTCTGCCTTAATCCACAAAAAAGCACCACCATCTCTCGCCATTGTCAGCAAACTGTGTAGCAAGGGTGGAGAGGGACAAAGCACATTGTAACTTGCATAAAAAGGGAGAGAAAACACAACTTGACAAAGAGAGGGGCTCAGAGAAGGCAGAGAACACATGCTTTCTTGCTGAAGTCAGATTAACCTCCATAATGTAGGGTCCTCCCACATTGCTACCTGTTCACGGAATAAATGAAGATGCTGGGATTGTAGGAAGGTTTCTGATGCAGAAAACCTCCGCTTCATCATCTTGCTATCATTTCACAGATTGTTTCATAGGTTTTGAGGTAAAACTATTATGGCTGTTTACTTTGCCTGCCTACAGAGCACAGGCCATAGAAAATCACTGTTCAATTTATATATCAAATCTATGTATCTGTTGTTTAACATATACAGTGTAAACCTATGTGACTTTAACTTCTATAGTTGGATTTTGGTATTTCTGTTTCTGAGGGGTTAAAGAGAGGTCTCTGGATGGATAATTCATCAGGCAGAAATACCAGACATATGGGGAATCCCATGCTTGCAACTAGTCCTTTCCTTCATCTGATCCACATAATAACCTGCTATTTTATGCTTCTGGTGTTACCTCTCTGTTTCTTGACCTCAAAAGATTCTGCCCTTCCTGAATCTTTTGACTACTGTACCTATGCAGAGTGACAAACTTCCTGTAGAAAAGCATTTCTTGACACAAATTACAGGTATCTCCTGGAAGTGAAAGAGAAGTCCATGGACTAGTTCATTTTAACCTGTTACCCTAAAGAAACAGAGACCATGAACATAGGTCCAACTCAGCCGATTTCCAAACCCTGAAACAAATATGAGTTTTCCAAAGTCTAAAAAAAAAAATCTGAGATGTTACCTGCACAGTGCAGCTAACTCTTTGTTGCAGTTACCTTTCCATTCAATAAATTTTTTCTGATGGATATAATCCTTATGAAACTCTAAGCCTCTCAGGAAGTTATGCGACTGTCCCAGCAGTGGACGCTTGGTCATAATGTCCTGAAACATTTCATACAACTTTCCTGACAAACAAGATGGAGGCTCAATGACTGTAACATCTTCCTCAGGAGAATGTTTTTCTGAAATAGAGAAGAAACCATGAAATACAGAAAAAAACATCAGCAATCTGCTCTGACAGACACCTTTGCCGGCTAGCTGCCCTTGTTGTCTTCCTGTGGGTCCCTCCCATCCCTGTTTCTTGCAGGCTGCTGGAATACATGTGCACATGACCCATGTCATTTTAAAAAAGAGATGCTTGGCTCTCTTTAAAGCAGGCACAGCTTTTGTGTTTTACTCTTTCAAATGACATACTGGCTTTGTACTTTTGCCCACAAGTAAAAGCCACCCTTCTCATTTGCAGTCATGGGCAGAGTCATTTAACAGACCACGAGGAAATATTAAATGAAAAACATTTGTACTAACATGAAGCATGCCTCTGGGGAACAGAGAGAAGAGAGGAGAGGACATAGCAATCATTCTGATACAGATTAAAATCATGCTGGGAGATCCACAGTGAGGCAACACTTCAGAAACTCTTACCTATATCTACCATATCTTGGGACCATCGTTCCCAGAACTCATTTGAATTTGAGGACCAGTACAAGCCATCCAGCAAATTCCTAGTAAAGATGTTTGTCCAAAGACCTGCAAGTCAAACCACATGGGAAAAGTACTGCACTACCACATGTTAACCACTGACTATTGCAGATATCCATGCTACACATAGTTAGCCCACCCAACCTGACCATCATGACACAACTTAACAGCAGGTCTCAGAGAGTTCAAACACAGTGGTATCAGCACTTCAGTGCTCTTTCTCAGGAGGTAACTACACACAGAACATTCACTGCATAGTACAGAGTAACAAAATAAGAGGTATCAGTCACCCAAATGATGATGTAGAAAGTTTCCTGTGTACCTGTGAGAGAAGGTAGGCTTTGAAAGCATGGTGAAGCCATGTAAGCATAAAGGCCTGCTTTAAACTGATTTATTATTTAAATTGACCTAAGACTCATTTTTTCCTTCCAGGCATATTTTGTTTCTGTGGAGTGCAGCTGGTCCAGGTTCAAAATAGAATTGGCTCCATATGTGAGTCTGCTTTTGGAAAAGAAAGAACTATCCTTTCTCATTAAGCTCTATGCCAGGTACTTACATGAGGAACAAATTGAATCTCTAGCAGACTCCACAGTGAGAGAAATATGGGTTTTTTCTCCTCTACCCTTGTTTTTGGTTTCAAAACTAAAACACTTAACAAGGATTTAAAATCTCCCTGGGATAGATGGGCTCCTCTGACTAGCTGCTTTTCCCCTTTTCTTCACCTTTGGTGGCAAAATGGCCAGTCAAAGTAGTTGTTGGAGGTCAAAAGGGCTTCCTTCATCCTTATGGGCAGAGAAAATTAGTGACACCATCCTCAACCCACAAAGCTCGGGTGGGTCCTGCCTTTGTGGGTTGTTCTAGATGACATATTTTATTCTCAGCTCCTTCCAGTTCTACCTCAGTAATGCGTTGTCTAGAAATATAGTTTATGCAGTTGAAGAGTTAGAGACTGGTCAGGGAAGGGACGCTTATTATTTCCTCAACTTGCCTCTTCCACCATCTTGTTTGGTTTAGAAAATGGAACAGGAACCATGCTGCAATTTTCCTGAATCTACCCAGGTGAAAAGGGACAACAGGAGGAAAGAAGATATACAAAGAGCAGAAGTGTACGAAAGGGGTAAAAAGCCCAGTGAATTAAGACCTAAAGCAGACCTGCTGGCAAGGAGTGTTGTGCCTGTGGCTAGCAAATATCATGCTTTCTACGATGCTGTGATTAACTACATTGCACTGCTATGTCACCTTCCAGATAGCAGATCCGAGATTCTGGCAGCTTCTTCACTCGCCTTCCCATGAAGAACTCGCTGTCAAAATATTCTGAAGGAATGGAGGCTCCGTATTTTGGTATGGCCACTTCATAAGGAGAGAAATCTGCCCACTCTACAAAAGAAGTGACATGTGGCATGTTTGCTGCAATAAAAATAAAACCCCAAAACCTTCCCATGTGGATAAAGCTATCCACAAGCTCCAAGGATCTTGCTTGTCTCAGCAGCTCTGTACTATCCGTACCTTTGTACTGCAAGCTGCTACTTCCACACAAACTGAGAGATTATTTGCAACCAAAAGGAACTAGCTTTTTCAACTCACAAAAAGTCTAACATTAGGTTCAAATGCTTAGATATCTATTTCTATATAAAGATTCTGGGATCACACTTGCCTCTCTAAATCAAGAGCATCAACTGTACTACATGCAAGAGTGCTGTGAATTGCAAGGAGTTACTGGCATGAAAACTCTACTAACCGAAAACTGCCAGTCTACAAGATATAACAAAGCAGCCTGAAAACACATCAATATCACACTGGAAATTATCACAGTGTGGCATGGATGTGTGGTTTCCTGGCTCAACCTGTCCTGCACAGGCATTACAGTAGAACAGTAGCTATAAACCTAACCAAACATAAGGACTAATTGCTTTTCTTTCCAGTATCTGCTGCTTTTAATACCTTCTGTTGAATGTGGCCTGTGTCCATTCAAAGGATGTCATATCATACCCATCATACTCCACTCCATTTTCATACCCTCATCAGTGTAGTATTTAGGAAGTGACAATTACATATCACAGCACCTCTAGAAACTAAGGAAGTGTCAAAGCTATTTTATAGGCATGGCAGAAAAAGATCAGATGGTTTGCCCACACTCACTCACAATATCTGTGGCAAAAATAGGACTTCACCCCAGATTTTTAATTAATGGCCTGTTTATGGCTGAGGATGTTATCCAGCAGATGTGTTCTTTCTAACAAACATCCAACAGTTTTCAAAAAAGACAAACATTCTATTAAAAGATGAATACTTAGGGCAACAACTGAGTCAGGGCAAGCAATATAGACAGGGCAAGCAACAGATGTATTCCCCTTTTTTTCTCCACACATACACACCTCCCTCCAAATTCTCTTCAATCCATACCCAGAACCAGAAGAAACTCCAGGACACTTACCTCTAAATTTGAAAGTACCAAACTTTTCCTCTTTCACATTGAGGACTGCATAGAAAGGCAATGGGTTTTGTCCATGCTCCAATGCCTTGCGCTGGTCTGTGAGTTTGTACTTTCTTGGCTAATCAGTGAGATAAAAAAATCACAGTAAACCCCTGTAAGAGCATAACACTGGCACAATCTACCCAAGTAAAGACTGGTAACAGATATTTTACAGCACAGAGGAATCTGTAAGTCACATTTTTGTAGGAGACCTTTTCCTTCGTGTTCCTGCAATTTCCTTCCTGGTTGCCTTGTGGATACCTAGTAACTTCTTCATTAGAATATCTAAGTACCTTGACTGCCTGCATCCCACAGATCTTTACTAAGGCTGAGATTAATAATCACATGAGGACAGATTACTCTAACTTTTAAATGTCAAACTAGAAACAGACTTTAAAAATCTGACTTTTCAGGGAGGATGGGGGGCAGGAATTCCTCAGTTCTTTCTGGAAGTTTGCCTATTGAAGATACTAGCTGTTGGGCACCCTAGGACAGAGGCACCTTCAAATGATTATCTATTCTGGAAAATCCAGGCTACAAGATCCTCTGTCATAGTTTACAAACCACACTGGGATGGCTCAGTCCCTTTGGATTTTTTACACACACTACATCATGTCCTCAAAGAGTAAAGCTCTAAAGAAAATAAGTGGCTGTTTCCCAAATGTGTGGCAGGACCATGTACCTACCCGTTCATGTAAGAACATCTCCTGAACAAGTGACCACAGAGTTGTAAAAGATGACACATGTCCTGCTTTTGCCCTTTCAGCGAGTTCCCTGTGGTAATACTTCAGATGGTCTATAGACATAAGGTTGAGTTTGCATTTTGTCACTTGTTCTTTTACTGCCTTAAGTGGCCCCTCCAGAGACTTCTGTGACCAGTCAGCATGCTCATACAGGTCTGCTAGGGTCCTAAGGAGCAGAAATGTTAGAAAATCACCCTTTTATTTAGATTTTGGAAAATTGATACATTTACACAATCACTTTAATCAATGAAAGAGAAGCAGTGAGCCTAAACTGAAGTTATAATTGAGAGCCAACGGTAAGAGCTTCACGAGGGAATTATGTTAACAGTGTAAGCCTTTGAAAGAGATGCATCTCTCACTGGAAAAGTAGTCACAGTCATTCCAAATCCAATCTCATTTTCTATACGCACCATGTTGAGCCAGAAGCCCCGGTGACATAGGTGACACAGTCCAAGAGATTTAGCTTCTGAAGAGCTAAGAGGTGGCCAAACATAGCTGACATTGCTCTGAGACCTCCGCCTGTTGCCATAACAGCTATTACTGGGACCTGTTCAAAACACAAGTATTATCCTCAGAAAGTTACTCCCTTGCTACTTGGAAAAGTCTAATTACAGCTCTCAGAATTTCTTCAGCAGATTCATTGGAGGACAATGAAATTAAATCACCAGTTAGCCAATCTTTACTAGTACGTTATTTAAATTAACCTCCAGAGACTCTTAACCCCAATGCTTGGATGAGTTTGAATATGCAGTCATTTTAACCTTCCTTCCTATTTTTAATCTTTATAATTGGAATTGCAATGATTAAAAACAGATAATGGTATGATTTTATTATAAATAACAACAAATTGCAATAAATGCAATTAAAATGGATCAAGGAAGTTCTTTGAACTCTGTTGATTCTTTGGACAGCATTCATTCAACAAATATAATTCCAGCAAGAAAACAAGTTTTCCCTTAAAAATTCACCCTGGATCTTGGCAACAAAACATACTTCAGCTTGTTATAAAATGTTCTAATGTTCTTTCTTCACCACAAATAATTTTTACTTTTTGTAAGAAGTGTTCTGAAAATGAAGAAAAAAAAAAGTAGGCCTAAAGAAGCGACATTACACTAATATAATAAATATCTATATGAGGTGAATTTCCAATACTCCTGTTTTCCTGTTGGTTTGGGTTGCCTGACTAGGCTGTATCTAACACAATGCCTCATAACTTGCTGACTCACAGCACCATACTGTTGGAAACTGTCTTTGGAGAGTGGTATATTATGTCCTTGGTAATTTGGGCCATTGAAAAGAACGGAGGCATGAAAAGCTGAGCTGAAATTTTACATGAGTATGGGGTATGTCACACTGAGAGCCTCTGTTCTGCTGCCATTCAAATCAATGGGTTTGTTATCTACATGCAAAAACCACAGAAATTTCGAGGGGAGTTGTGCCAATCCTAATTCAATAGACCCACACCCCATGCTTGGATTCCAATGCACAGACCTCATGTCCATGTAGATCTCTTTCCAGATGAAGAACCCTTTTCAGGGCACTGGCAACGACTCTCTTCCTCTTGTGCAAGAACTCCTGCTCTGCTTGGCACAGATCATACCCTAAGCGCACATCTAGTTTTTCTGTGCTGAAACATAAATAAATCCAGAGGCACAGGATTGGTGTTTAAAATGTATATGGATCTATTTTCAGCAACTGCAATCTAATTAATTCATAAAAAAATCCTGATTCCTTGTTCAGATTTATACAGAAATGCATCTTCCATTTGCAAAGAAATAAACTGCTTTGCTTCTACATGGTCTCTTTATTGTTTCAGTGTAAGACTTACCATCAGCTAAGGATAATAAATAGGAAAAACAAAGAAGGGCTTCTGTGACTTTCAGTAGCTTTGCAAGCTGAATCCTTTCTATTTCTGTGTCATATGATTTCTGAGCAAAGGGTGACTTAAACCTAACAAAGTCTTTCATGGGGATTTGCACTGCAGATTTATACAGAAACTGTACAATGAAAAAGATATTTGAATAATTTTTGTTTGTTTCTTGTCTGACGCATTATTTTACAATGCAACATTTTCTCTTCCCTAGTTTATACTTCTTTCTATTGATATAACCAGAGCCACAAGTCTGTTTTCTTAAGAGTATGTGTGTCTTTTGGGTAATGTATGGACTCTGATGTTTTGTTATTTCAAATTCTCTTTTCCCTCTGCCTTCTTCCTGTGCCCTTTTTGAAGAAGCCTCCAGTCTTAGTCTTTGGTTCTTTGATGCAAAGGACACTCAGTGACTAAGTTCCTCACCGTGTGAAACTCTCATAATTTTTTCTGCATCTTCATGGGACTCCTTTGCCCAAAGGACATTTAGCTTTGATCTGTTGTGGTGACTCTTTAATGGTGACTTAATTATTGTTATATTTTGCCCCTAGTCTTGTACATTCCTTATATCTAAATAAAGGATACTCTGTTCTAGATTTCACAGTTCAAAGAACAATAAAACCTAGAGAAAAAAAACAAACCAGTCCTCTTACCAATCATTTAGTTGGAGATACAACTGCAGTGGCACATTCTGTAAACAAAGAGATAAGAGCAGGAATATGAATGAGTGCAAAAAATAAAAGTTTTGGATCCAGATTTTCAGTGCCTCCTGGAATGTCCCACCACTACCACCTTGCATACGTGTTTGTTTTTTTTTTAAACTGTAGCAGGAAAGAGACAGAAAGCAACTAAACACCAAACACATTCTACAAAGACGTAAAAGAGGCAGGAGGGGTCGAAGTGGCTGAACAAATGGGCTGTGAACCAGGATTTCTTCCCCACTATGAATATTTGTCCACAAAACAGCAGCAGTATCGCATTGCCACCCTCTGCCCCCAAAGCTCTGGTTGCATTTACTGCCACCCAGTAAAACCTACACTGAAATGTTCGTGAGGATGAAGATAAAGACAGTGATAGAAGAGCAAATACAAGTCACCACATCCTTCTAAAAAGCTGGAGGTAAAAGAGAGTCCAAAAAGAGAGGTGGGGAATCACTGGTGGCAAAACAAATATTCATTCTCCCTTCTCTTTATGGGAAAGGCTGCTAAGAAATTCTTCTCCTCCTATTTTTGCCTCTCATTTTCAAGGTATGGAAAAGGATGTCTGGCTATATTTAACAGCTTCAGAGATCACGGAATATTCTTAGTTGAAAGGGACCCTCAAGGATCATCAAGTCCGTTTGGCCACACAGAAGCATCGCTACTGCCTTTAAAGTAATTTAGAGTTGTATCTCTCCACCAGTTACCATCATGACTGTGCACTTGTGAGAATGTGACAGCATTGTTTCCAGAGGGCATAATTCAACACATCTAACTTTAGCCATCTAAAGCTTAGGTATATAGATTGAGCTAGCACCCAGGCTTGATAAAGAGCCGAGAGGCATCCCAAAACTTTGCTGGGGTATTGAATATTCTCCTTTAACTGTAAAAGTACAGCAGAGGTTGGTCTGAAATGCATCTCAAACTTTCCAGGTTGAATCCTCAATCATTGATTTTATTGACAGAAAATTCAGATTTCTCTGAGAAAATTAATCCTTTTCACAGAAAACCTGTATTTGCCCAAAATTCTCACTCAGATTTACTACCTGGTTTGTTTTTTGTTAGTTTTTTTTTTTATACATAGTGAGGGTTATTCTACTCTTCTCTCCAAAAGATCATATAAATTATGAAACACTTACGTGTCTTACGGGAAGGGTTACTTTCACTTTATGTCCAACAGGGAGAAATTTCAGTGGTACCATTAAGGTGTCACTTAAATTGCTGTTGTCATCTTCCTTATCAGAAACTTTCTATACAAAACAGAAGACATGGGTTGTATCCACAGAGCAGAAACAAAGCAGTTCTTTGCTGTTTTGCTCACACTGGAAGTAAGCAAGCAGTATGAACAGTAGCACTGTATGTAGTGCCCTTACCTGCAGCCTGACTTTTAGAACAGGCTCCCAAGCCTTCACGCAATGGAAGTAGAAAGTATCGGTGTCCTGTGTCGTCTTCTGTGTTCTCTCATGAGATGCAGGCACCGTAAGCACGAGATTTTTACCCTCTAGTAAAAACAGGTTTGTTTAGAGAATCATACTGCTGTTCAGGCAAAATAGCCAACAAAGTTGGCAAGCTTTCTGCTGGAGTAATTTTCTGTGGTAGCTTCTCTGTAAGCTACCCCACTGGCCAGTCTCCTACAGGTCAGGACCTGGTACTCCTGCCTTTACCCCATAGCTTGGAGTGCTCCCAGAGTGAGCACTCTCTCTTACTTCCACTAGCAAAGTCTACTGTGTTCAAACTTGATAGCTTCACGGAAAAGACACAGAGATCAGTTCAGGGCAGTTCAGGGCATTTCAGTACATTACATTTTATTATTTAGATCATGTATCATCATCTATATATAACTTAGAACATTCTTAGTTGTCTCTGTACTCTAAAATGCCTCCATCTGGGTCTGAAGGACTATAATAGGGTTGGTTTGGTCACGTCCTCAGTTCACAGAGAAATTGTCATACCTTTCAAGTATTCCCTGCTTTCATTAATGTCCACATGCACTTCCAAGCAGCAAACCTCACGGGACTGTAAAAGGCAGGAATGGAAAAGGTGAAGAAAGCAAACACCACATCTGCTGCAAATAATGAAACATCATGCAGACAACCACTAACTATAATATGGAGACAACTGAACTGGTCTCAGTGCTGGGAGCAATCCAAGAGAAAATTCAGAGCTCATTATTCCAGGACAGTAGCCCAAGCTGCACTGCTTCAGAGTGTCAATAGAGTGGTGCATTGTCAGAGATTGTTAACCCATTCAAATTATCCCAAAATCAGGAAATTCTGTACAACACACAGGTGCCCAAACACATATATCTAGTAATTATTTAGGAAGGGTGGGGGACAACACCTGATGATGAGTTTCTGTGTATTGTGGCAGTGATTAGTCTACAAAGCATCTTCTTACTGGCCCTGATGTAGGGAAATCATGGATTTATTCCACCCTACCCTCCACCTGAGTCACTCCAGTTCACCTTTAATAACTCATGCCAGGACTCTTTTCCAAGTCATTTCAGGAACAATGCATGCCAATCATTGCAACTCTTATGCCTCACACAGAAAATGAGGGGGAAAGAATAGAATATGTGTTACTTTGCCTCAGGGGTATCAAGGGCTAGCATCTGGGAACCATGCACAGGCTTACAGGAGTTGGCATGAAGTACTTGGTACTCCTTAGCTGCTGGGCCAGCCTGAGGAGACAGGTAGTGTACCACATGCTGACTAATACCAAAACAGGGCTCTATGTTTCAACAACTAATATAACTCTTTATTAAAAAACTCATTTCCCAAAAAGCTGTTACATTAGATACCCTTCCAGTCATAAGCACACTGAATACCTACTATTGTCTTCTACAGACCTTTCATAACCTTTGTTTTTCCTGCCAAGTGCCACACTGTGTTACATGAAACACAGTTTTCACTTTGAACACCAACAAATA
>QWTY01021671.1:0-13431 GCA_008033365.1 Pseudorectes ferrugineus
TATTGTCTAAATTCTCTCTTTTAATTTCAGGTGATTGCTCTAGACTTTTAAAGAGTTACACATTAGAGCATAATAATTTGGAGATACAGATCACTAGCCACTTTTAACAACACAGGCTGTAAAATTTACATAAAGATTAAATATCTTCACAGAATCCATATTTTCCAAATATAACTATTCTATTCTATTCTATTCTATTAATTTTAAACATTGTTTAGATTTGTTTTCATGAAAGAAAAGTCTTGACAGTGAATGGATTAACTTCCAGGCTGTCAGCTTACATAAAGACACAGCAACAGCTGAATCATCTTTTGTTTTTCCTTGGAGGTCAGAGGGCTGTGGAAACATTTAGAAAAAAATCAGTCCAAACTACCATAATTCAGATATTTTTATCCTCCCAAAACCAAACTCTTTTTTTCCACCAGCCACTTGAAATAAGTGCAGATTAATCCAACTAAACTGCTCGAGTGCTCCATGTACCAACAGATCTTTGGTTTGTGGGCAGCTTCGTGCTTCTCAGCTCTGATGGGTTATTATTTCCTACTAAAGGCAGCAAGAAGACTGCACCACTCATTCCATTTTGGGGGTTAGTGGGGTGTGAGAAAAAGAAGACAGTAACACACAGTGAAATCCTATGTCCATGATAGAAGAGAGAGATCATCTACTCATGTTAACTAAATCAAGGATTTAATTCGGAATGTTAACCTCCAGAAGAACTTGCTAACTTTAGTTTAAATGAACATGGAATTTAACTTTAGAAAAAAGTCAAGTAAAATTTGAACAGGAAAAAATTTACTTTATATGTAATGTTCACTATTTCATAATTAGCCTCTGTCTTTAGTAATTTAAGTAAAAAGAATTCAGTAGGAAAAGACTTCCTGCCTGGCAGACAACCCCAGCTTATCCTGAAAACCCTACAGTTCAACCAGGTACTTGGGAATCAGAGCAGTACTCCCCAGCTACCTCTCACACACATTGAGACAGCCATTTTCACACTAGCCCTCTGGCAAGCTTTCCTCATGAGTATATGAATGCCCACAGGACTATTTTTTCCCTATGGCAGGTACATTTTACAGCAAGAATAGCAGTGGATCATACTCTGTTCATAAACCTGTTCTGAAACAAGTCTGTATACCTTGTAAACAAACCTGGAAGTGACTTCCTAGAGTTTATTTCTGGTTATTAAAAGACGAGTCAGAATAATAATGCAGGTGATCTATTAAACAACATCCATTGTAAAATAATCTGCCACTTGCTCAGAAATCAAATTATTCTTGTTTTATACATTTATTAAATAAGCTCTGTAGAAATTAGAAATAATGGGAGTGCAAAAGAAGAAGTATAGCAGCAAAAAAAAAGCAGATCATGATGAATGGAAAATACAACATTTAAGGTTACAAATATATATATCTGGGGCATTCAAGTGATGTTCTTCTCACATAATCCTTTCTTTTTTAAAGAGCAAATACCATGATTCTTGAAAAGAGTATCTACATCTAGATACTTCTGAGGAAACTTTTTTCGTTTTTTAAAATTTAATGAGCAAATACATTTGCAAATATAACAAGACACAGCTACTCATACTTCTTAAATGTCATCCAAACATTAAATAAATATTTTTCTTGAAATTTTGTTTAAAAGAATAGTTTCTATGTAGCAAAAGACTAAGGCATAGGCAGTTGTACTAGATTATAAATAAATAAAATAAAATTTAAAAAATATCAGTGATTTTAAAGCTAGGCCAAGGCTCGAAATAGTTGTTTCAATCCTGCTACAAAACAGACAAGAAGCTTTAAAGAAAGACAATATTTTAAAATAAAAAGTTACAAAGACATACATTCTCTATGCATTGCTCATTTTAAAAGGGAAAGAAGAAATATATTTTTCACTTGTTTTACTACAGTGCTATTATTTTACAAAATGGGTTGGTCCTTAACATCTTCTCTCAATGTAGCCTATATTAAATAACTAACCAGACCATATAATTAAATAAACAAATATTGAATGCCTATGCACAGACTGGAAATGGACATATTTTTAACAGCTATTCAAGTATCCTTTCTTTTTCTGTAATATCTACTGGTGTTCATAAATTTTCTCAGACCTACCATCTTACTTTCTCTGCCTCTATCTATTAGTTTAGTTCAGAAAGTCAGCATGAGCAATAATGCAATATGAGGACCTTTATTCTTTTCACTAATCAAAGATCATATATTTACCTTCCACAAGCATGTCTGGCACATCTGCTTGATATCTAGGCCCCACTCTGATTTCTCCCTTGTCTGCTAAAAGCGTTTTCAATGATGGATCATACACCAATGAATAAAAAAAAGTATCCTAAAAAAAAAAAGACACATTTGCAACAGCATAATAATTTCTAAAATTTCGGTTTGCAAACTTGTAACACCTCCCATTTGGACATTTGCATACTTGACAGAACACAGATTCGGTACATAAATCTTTATTTTACATAATACAGACGTTTCATGAGTACTTTTAAAAGCTAATTGAAACTTCTCTCATTGATAGGACTTACTTCAGAACAGAGCAATAATGAAAAGATTCATACCCAAAAATATATCAATGGATTTGAAGAGAATTATTGTTAACTGCTTTCTGAATTTAACGTGTTTCCACTCATAAATATCTCTACCATACTGATTTCCATTATAAATTAGTCTCAAAAAAATAAAACACTGTCTGTGTTTACCCTTTTCAGGCACTAAAACAGTATTGGCAAATGTGGTACAGTCACATAAGTATAGGCCAAGTCCTGCTTCCAAAAATATTTTTACTGATTATCAGTGGTTTGGTGTAGAAATTTAAAAATAAAGGCATGCTAATTTCAGTTAGAAAACACTGTCTTCCTGATGTTATAAGACCTTCCGAAGAAAATTATGTTTATTTTGAACGCATTTTGCAATACAGTTATCTTTCAAATTCTTGGAGAAATTTCTTCCTCTCTGATAAAGCTAAGCATCCTAAGTACCTTCCAGAGGAAGGTGAGGAGATACTTTCCATACAATAAAAGAAAAAAAAAGGAAAAAATAAGGAGAAAACAAAAAGCACCATGTGAATTCTCCCTTCAGTATCTGCTACAGGAGAACATCTCTATATTTTTCTTCTGTAAGATGCCGCATGGAATTACTCCAAATTAATTATTTTCTAAATACAAACATATTCATAATAAACCTATCATTTAAGAGTGTCAATTAAGTTTTTATCGAATAACATTTTAAAATCAGTGTTTTGAACAACATAATTTTTCTAAGCTATCATTCAAAAAAAATCTTCAAGGTATTGTTTGTCCATTTATTAAAAATGCAGCTGTAAAAGAAAAATAAACCCATCCCAATATTTACTTGAATAGAAATCACAATTACCTCTTTCTCCAGGTATGACAGCACAGATTCTGTCTCATTCAGAAGTGCAACACTGCATTTTCCCCTACACAAAGATAAGCAAGAACAGGTACTCAGTAAAAAGTTTAAATTTCAAGGAAAGAGTTTTTTATAAGAAAACAATCTAGATATACTTTAAACTTCTACACTAAAAATATTATAAAATATAAAAATGAACATTGCCATACTTTAAAAATACCAAATTTAACATCAAAGTAACAAAATACATGGCTGTACTGACCCAAGCATTCAAACACATTGGAATTCCACCAAACTGGGAAATAGTTTCAGTAAGAGAGAAGCAAAGAAAGAGAAGAGGTACAATGGCAAACAACAAATACACATACAATTAATAAAAAGGTCTGAATTAAAGAAACATCACCTCCAAGTGAGTTATTTCCACTAAGCTCAGTGTCTAATTTGAAAACAACGCAAACTAGAAAGAATATAAGGATTTACACCTTTAAGGCTGTAAAAACAAAGCACTTTTCTCATTTGAATGGGATTATTTTTAATAACGAATCACGGAATTCTATTAGTTTCTTCTATGCCCACATTAAAGTGCTAACGACCACATTTCTGTGCAGGCTCCCGTTGCCCAGTGGTGGCACAGACCTGCTCATGTGTAACACAAGTAGTCAATACAATGGGAGTTTGACCCCACTGCCTTCATCCCCTTCCCATCTCCATCTCCCCCAGCATTGCCTTGCCTCAAATTCCTCTGTCTCCAGCTTCTCTACAAATAACCTGAAGAATTACTTTTAACAAATGGTATTTTAAAGAAACACTCATGGATGTGGATGAAAAATGTTAAGTGTGCTGAATCATCTTGCTAACAACTCACATTTTAATGTTATCATTTACAACTGAACTACGATTTTATATACATCTATATATGTATGCATGTATGTGTATACATATATGAAGATACATTTATTACCCCTTATATACAGCACCTTGTATTTCATGCACCTAAATTTTACTCAGTTTAGTTGGGATTTGCCAGGAGGTTCCTGTGCCCTCATACATCCAGTTACAGGAACTATGCCCAGAACACCCATCTCCCATCTTCCCTCATGGAACAAACCAGAACACAAATAGAGGAAGAGTAATTGTTTGCAGACACCATCTTGATTTTAAGATAACACCAAAATGGGTATTGTAAAAACCTGTTGTTCACGTCAGGGAATGCTGGCTCTAAGCTCAACCAGAGGCATTAGAAGCCGATTGCTAATGGCTGATCATTAAGTGAACATACCCAGCTAATGTCTTATTCATGGCCACTGCACATCCTGGGAAAGGGGGGTAAGCCAAACATTACCTCCTGAATTCCTCTTCATTGTCATACCTGTCAGGAGAACCACACCACCAAAGAGAAATGGTGGGAAGAGGAGGAAGAAAAGTCTGAGTTCAATACACAACAGCGGAGGAAAAGCCTCCTGCAGTAGAGAAGTAGGAAACCTTCTCGATACACCATCATATCTTTCTTTGAAGGTGTTTTTGAAACTTTTGGCCGTGATAATTCCAGAGCCTTCATTTCTAAAAATTAATTACGTTGTAGCATGAAATCATTTTTCCAATATTATTTTAATATTTTATTGGGTTTTTTTAGTGTAAAAGGCTAACCAGGAGTTTACCTTTCCAGTCTGCTTCTATTCCATACAGTTCTAGTATGTTCTCTCTCTCCACTACAGCCTGCCCTTATTTAACTCCAATTACCACAGAGGCATTCATTGCTTCACTGCCATCGTGACTGCAAGAGTATTTTATTGACCGACCTTATCTTTTATTGCTGGTCCGTTAAAAAATTCATTTTATTTCATTAAGACACAAGATTAGTCCCTGCAGCATGTCTTCTAAGTGAGTGAATTTCTATTTGTACAGCACTTTAACCATCTAACGGCAGGAGTCACACAGAGGTAACATTTTCTATGCATATATGACCTCTCACATGCATGGACTTGTGTCTCAATAAAGATACAAGTACTAGAGTAGACAATAGTAGACCCACAGTAGACACTAAAATAAAAATACCAACAACAACAAAGCTCACATTTGAAAACAGGTAAATCACAGATTTTTTTCTGATTTTGACTCTTTATATTACAGTTACCCATTTCTGTAATCTAGAAACCTGCCAATACTTAATATAAATGATTTAGAGTCTTTACCAAATATAGAAACAGTAGGATTTTATGAAACTCCTCTCTTTCTTTCCCATCAGAGGAAAAGCTTCTCTGTCTAGTTGCAAATGCTCTGCTGGGTTGAACCAAGCACCTAGTTCATTGTATTGTCTCTGGCACCCCTCAATCATGGATGCTAAGGAAATAACTTAAGTGAATATTGATTTACAGTAATATACCCCTTAATATTTTCCAACTACCACTGCACTTTTCACCCCTTCTTCAATATTAATCATCAAAATGCCCTGGAGAAAAAGTTATTGTCATTTAAACCACATTACAACACGACTTGGGAATTATTTCTTTAAGGGACGTATCTGAAAACTCATAGCTTCTCTGGATTTAAAAATAGTATTTTCCTCCTTACAGTGTTCTGGAGCTTCATTCCTTAATGTTTTTAAATAATTTCAGATAATTGGGACAGAAAGAGCTATATCAAATAAATAATCAATATAACAGAATAAAAATCTGACTGTTCTAAATTAGACAGAGAAAAGAAAGGGGGAGCTAGCTACCTACAAAAACAAATGAAAGAGAGTATACGCTGCATTTACCAGATTATGAAATCAGTTACACACCAAAATAAAATTATACTCTCTTCTTTCAGAAATCCTACTGTCTGTGCATTTTGAGTATTATTTAGACTGGTGGCATACAATGCCACAGTTTCATTGTTCTATCGGAGTCTCTTGCCTGAAATGTGTCACTAAACGGAACAAAACTCAGGTAAAAACTACAAAGAATTGCCCGGCTTTAAAAAAACAATTAAATAAATAAATAGATGAAGAGTTGTCTACTATTTCTTCACATATAAAACCTTCTTCCTCTTATGTGACTCTGATTGTCTGATTTAAGCTGTATTCCTCCAATGAGCAGCATTCTTGACTTAACTCGTATCATCAAAGTGAATTATTAGGTAGCAGCATCAGAAGATCTTGATGTTAAGATGACATGTCTGATTTTGACCTTTTTCTCAAATTAAAAATATTCAGAAAAAATTGTTTTTGCTTCCTACAAAATTAGGCAAAATTTATCTCGTAGGAATGTTGAGGGAAAGTTTCAGCAACCTCAGCAATGCACAAATAACAGTAAACAAAAAAGTAAGTTAGCTTTTATGTCTTCATTACAATTTAATTTTGATGAGATTAAGCTGTGCCTTCAGAATCCTTTCTGCTCTTAGATGTACTTCATATTTAAACTGGTCATAAATAAAGAGTTGTTCCATTGAGCTGACAACAATGCCAACAAAACTTATTATATTATTAAATCAGCCAGCAACAAAAAGTAATTTAGAGGTCTTTCAGTGAAAGGACACAATAAAACTTGGCTATATATATATATGCTCATGGTATTTGCCAGCTTCTATCATATAAACCACTTAGGATTCAATTTCTTCTCCTGTCCTAGTAACCAGAGCCACAACTCATAACTTTTTTCTTTAAAGCATTAATCATGGGAAAGCTCTTTTCACATGCTACACCTTCCTTCACTCTCATTTGTTAGAAGCTTTTGTCTGCTTGTAAATTTTTTTGTATGTCCCAGGTGACTTCTCCAGTGGGTTGGCAATTGCTGATCATTCACACCCATCAGCTAAGGGATGCCTGACAAGCTATTTTTCCACACCTACAACCTACTTCCATACCTCAGGGAAGCCCTTCTGTTACAATATAGAAATGAGACCCACACTCTCTCCACAAAATAATACTTTTTCTAAAGTGTCTTAATGATTTTGTAGGAAAGGATTTCTTCAACAGCAGAAAGCTAGGAAGTATACAGTCCCAAAAACAAACCTCTAACCATCTACAGCTGAAACCTCAAAGCACAGAGACACTAACAAGGATTAAAAGGAAATGGTAAGAAATACTAGTCATCATGTTAGATAGAAGTCTCATTATGGGGAACATAAGGATTTGTTTTCCTCCCCTCCCTGTTTTAGGGAACTATTTTTCCTTGCATGGGTGGGGGGCTGTTTACTGTGGAACAAAGAAAAGGAGAATTAAATTCTAAAAACTAAATGACAGCTTTGTGAGACACTCATGGGTCAGACTGTCTTGGACAATTCAATGAGGAGCTAATGAAAATCAACACTGGATGTGAGATGTCAGTTACCACGCCAGTCCTGGAGGAGAGATTTCACAGAGAGTAGGCTACGGCCTAAGAGATCTTGAAAACTAAACACAAAAACGTACCAGATTTCAGTGAGACCCAACAGAGGAATGAAAAACGTGGGAACATACTTAAGACAAGATTGTGACAACAATCAATATTTAGATGAGAGGACAAGACTGCCCTTACTAATCTGTTACAATGAAGGCAAAAGATGATGATAACCAGCTCAAGAATTACACCAGACAATGTTATGAAAAGATTTCAATATAGTCTGGTTAAACAACCTAGAGCAAAACACCAAATTGCCCAGAAAATACACTGAAACGCCTTCTTGTTTGCACTGTCTGGGTAATTGTTCTTTAATGAGCTTTTTCTCAAAGAAATCAAAAATATAGATTAAAATCTCTACCAAAATTTTTAAAAAGCTGATGCAAACACTTATATTTTAAAACTATCAAAATGAATCGAAATCAACAGCAACTGCTTCATCTTTACAGCCCTGTTTGTTTCAGTACAACCCTAACTTTTAAACCAGTGGAAGCCTCTACAGTTCCTGTTCTGCTGTTCTTGCAGGCTATTTCTTCATGTTTTCATCAGATGAGTAAGACAGCCCATGAGACACAAATTTTTTTAAAATAAGGATTTCTTGGAACAGGAGGTACGCAAAAAAAAAAATTACAGAAAGAAATGACAACAAAACACCTGCTGCCTGTTAACCAGTATGAATGATAGGAGTGAAAAAGGCAACCTCATGGGTTCAGTACCATGCCAATGAAAACTCCTATTGGAATGAAGATGCAGCCTAGGTGAAAATGATGCAGTGCAAGAACTCTCAGAACTCATTGCTCTGGGTTCCCACCACGTCAGTGAAACTTTATATGCATTGCTAATTCAGATACAAGTTGAAGAAAGAAAAAAACACCCGCAGGCATGACCCCAGAGACTTGGAAATAACAATTATTAATTGCCCTCCTGAATATGACAGAATTATGTTGGATAATTTTGTACAGATATATACCAATTGTATCTTGATGATCTGCATCAAGAAATGTTAGTGTCTCGGTAGACATTTGGAACACAGAAGCATGAGTCACTAGCTAGACAGTCTGAGAATAAAATAACAGGAAAGAATATTAGGAAATATTATGCTTGTGAGAAAAATCTGATTTGATTTTAACATATGCTGTTACTTCAGTGACAATCAGAGATTAAATTAAAATGAAGGTGCGTAATGAAGAGGGGTAGAAAGGAGCAGGTGCAGGAGTAGAACTCAGGTGTAATCTTTCTCATATCCAGCATGAAGGGAGAAAAGGGGGGGAAAAGGTACAGATACTGAGTAAAGGAGAGAGCTACCTGAAATAACAAGTTTTTTTCCTGAACTGTCTTAAATGAGAAAGTGTTTTGAAGATTTCCAATCAAACATCCACTTTGAGCCAAGTCTCGATCCCTTACAAGCAGCCTGAATTGCAATGATGATCACCAAACCACAGAGTGGCAACTGTGGAGTCCAAAGAGCTTCTACTAATTATATGAAATTGATTTCCCAGTCACTGGAAGCCAATACTAACAGTACTTGTGTATTTTACTTTGAAGCACCGTTTAAGGGGCGCAGAATGATGGTGACGGACACATACCAATATCTTTATAGCAAATTTCAAGTTCTCAAGACCGCAAAGAGATTAACTGGGGAGCAAGCTATTGCATAACACTAAAACCAAAAAAATAAAAACATCATCATAGTGATTCAAACCTGTAATAGATCCCTAACTACATTTTGACTTTTAAAATATTCATTCAATATTTGGAATTGACAAAAAAAAATTCTGCATTGTATTGATTCATAATGAATTGGCTCAAGTTTGTCTCTGTTCATTTACAGAGCCATCTCAAACACGAGGAAGAAAACCCACGCAACCAACAAAAATATTTGATAAGTGACTACTCCTGGGATCTGCGCCTCTGACAAAATAATACCAATCTTCTAAAGAGTACAAGATCGTGTATCTCTGGCCAAAAGATAAATCAATAAACTTGGTATTATCTGATTAATACATGCTTGATCAAACAAAATTAAAAACAGAATGCACAGCAAACTGATTTATGCACATCTAAATGAACTAATAAATGCATGGCCCAGGATTTTTATACTAAGTGTGGCTTTTAGTCAAAAAATTCAGTTTTAATTTTAATTAGAGCTGGAGTGCTAATTTTGAGCATTTGAAATTGGTAAAATTTACAGAGCAATCATGCCCACATGACGTGGATTTAAAAGTAATTAAAAGGTAAATATTTTCTCAATGCAGTCATAGTAAAACTACATATTTTGATATCTCAAAACAAGCATAACTGTAGATGTACTTTCTGTAAACTGGAAACTGCATTGTTGCAAACTCAAGCCATTGATATTTTTTCTCTAGGGACTAATTCATGCTAAGTAAAAAAATTGTTGCCTTTTAGCACAGCAGCAGTGATGCACATGAACTGAACAAAACCACAGGAGGCGGGTTAGGAATGATTTTTCATACAATCAGGAAACCATGTAGGTTGGAAAACACCTTTAAGATCATCAAGTCCATTACAAGTTGCCCAGCTCAGAAGCAACGCACATCACTCCACACAACTGAACATAAAAGTTTTGCACCATATGAAAGGCTCCTACTTTGTAATTATGTCACTACAGGGAAATACGTACTGATTTTCAGATATTTAAGTGACAATTTTCCGCTGCTGAATACATTTTTTCTTACACTGTTACTAGTACTGGCTATCGACCACATATGAAAACAGGATTCTGTCCTGAACTGAATTTTCATTTTAATTCAAGTAAGAATATTTCAAATTTTATTGGAAAAGAAAAAAAGAAAAAAGAAAAAATAAAAGAGTCAGACATGCTTCCAAATAAACTCAATCCAGAAGAGAAGAATACCTTGCTTAACAATCCAAACAATCAGGTAAGCACATGCCTATGCAAAACAAATTCACTCCTTATCCAGTCTGATTTATGACAGAAAATAACCAGGCTTATAAGGCTCATAGTAAGCTTTTAAAAAGTAGCTAAAATTTGTGTATATACCCACACACCCTGTATGCAGAAACTTCTAGTTTGCCAGGAATGCCAAAAGTAGAAATCCTGAGGTAATATCACTAAATTCTAAAGTGCTCTGTCTTGAAAAGCAACACTATAAAATGACCTGCTGTATCTGTCTTGAGCTTCAGACCATTTGTGTTTTGAGTGAAGGAATCCCACATTCAGAAAAATGTATTTCCCTACACCTTAGTTTTATCACACAACTTTCTTTTTTGCTGTTTTTTCTTCTTCATGATCTCATCAGGACTCGCTAATATTGATACTTCAAACAACTGAGTCATTTATAACACAGCTAAAAAGCATTACACTGGTACAGTTTGTAAGCATGGCATGTTCTTATAAACGGCACATTCTGAAGCTACTTTTTCTGCTATGTCTACGAAGTTCTACCAAAGTTCCTTTAGTCCACCCAAGAGCAAGGGTGCCATTTAACAACAACCAAAACCACAATCACCAAAATAACAAAAAACCACCATCACCAAACAATTAAAACAAACAAAGCACCAAACTGGAAAAAAAAATTAACACTGTGTTAATTACAGTAGACTGCACTACTGATCAGAATAATGTCAAAAGAGGGAAATCAATATCCTTTGTGACTGATACTTTAGAAGTTCAAGTACACTTTTTTGTATGCTCACGTATAAAAATATGCAGAAGTTCCAAATTTCTTAATAAAAATTGGAGAACTCTTCTCATGATCTGACTATTTGGATGCTCTTTAATGTCACAAATGCACAGTCATTCTGCAAAAATATTCACATTCTCCCCAGTCATATTTCTCAGCTTTTAATAAAACTATCTTATGCAATCACAATTTTTAAAAGGCTCATGAAGTCCTTTCTGTGTTGGAACAGAAGCAATAAACCAAGCCAAGATTGTCTTAAGATAGTTTGGAGGATTCTTTTCTTGGTTTTGCCTTTTGTTTGTCAGTTTTAAAAATAAAGGGTATGTGTAAGTCTTCAGAATCAAAGCTCAGAAAGTTTTTCTGAGTTAAAGGCCATAGGTGCATAGATAACTTGAATTTGCTGTTTATGCCAAGCAACAAATATAACCCTCTAAAAAGCATAAGAAACACTTAGTTTATCCAACTGCAGATTGAATGAATACTCCCCCCATTGAAGATCAGGATGTAGATTTACCACAGTTTTTTGAAAAAACCCCATAATGACAAATATGTACATAATGCACAGATATCCTGCACGTGTAAAATGAAATGGAAGAAAAAGAATTTTTTTTTTCTGAAGCAGGTGGGGGTTGTTATTGCAGCATAAAGCAGCCCAAAAGATTCACACCTGATTTTATTACGACATCTGAGAATGCCTACGTATGCTTTCCAAACACTTAAAATATAATCATCATCACCATCTTACATAAAAAAACCCCACAACCCCAAGACTGAAACACCATATAAGCAAACAAGAAAGAAGCAAAGATACTGAAATGACAAGACAAACCTTGATGTATAAATAAATTCTTCTTCACAATTCATAAGAAATATTAAACTTTAGAGCAATTACAAATGAACTTAGAAGCTAATGCAGTCTTTTGCAACAATCTAAACATGTTTAATACCTATTAACTGTTGAGAACTTAAGAATGAAAAATAAATTTAAAGCCCAAATCACAAGTCAGATAACCCAGTGCATCTACAGCAAGATAACCACTTGCAGATTTTTATAAAAGGACCCACCTTCACCACATGCTAAGTTTTATAGTGAATTTTGCAACACTGGCAAGCAGTTTCAACTTTCTGAGAACTTTCACCATTTTCCCCCCCACAACTCTTCATGCCTCCCCAAAATGCTGTATTTGGTAATGCTCAAACCTCTGAAACACCAAGTACACAGCACTGGCTCAACACAGCCCCTCTCTGGGACTGCTTACAGGAGCCACCTGCACCAAACCTGGGTGCATTCACTGTGTGACATTAATGAAGGAGGGTGGCTCAGGGAGCCCGGCTGGCAGGACAGCTGTGACAAGGACACGGGGGATTACAGAGCCTGGCAAAACTGCATCTGTAACATGCAGGGATTAGGAAGGAAGGAGATAATCCACTGGAAGGGTGTCATTGAGCGCACACATTTGAGCAGCCAGGGGAGGCAATAATTTCACTTGTAACTTGGCAAGTGGGCACGAAGGTGACAAGCCTGGTCTTTGATCCCCAGACTGATGCGTGAGCTTGTACTGTGCCACACACCGTGACTCCAGAACGGTGCTGCACCCAGCTAGGCAATTCCACCTTCTGAAACACACTCCACTGCAAGAACTCTGTCCACAAGGAAGCACTGCCACGTTTGATTACTACTACAATATTCACTTCTAATTCTTTTTTAAATCTACCTCTTTGGGGGTTTTTAATGCCAAAACTTACACTGCTCCCTAAAGCTACTGAAATGGCATAGTGACACCTACTTTAAAGGGGAGACAAGATGAAGTCTAAAAAATACCAGCATTTCTAACAAAACAAATTACATATCAAAACAATTACATATAATGTATATATAGCAAAATAAAAATATCAGAATGTGGTAGTTTGGGCTAAATTCGGAGGAAAATATTTTCTGATATAAAGCGAGTTACAGCCGCTTCTCTTCTACTAGGTTTGGGAAAGAAATGAATTTTTCTTGGAGGAAAGTGAAAGAGAAAA
>QWTY01021672.1:3428-34952 GCA_008033365.1 Pseudorectes ferrugineus
ACAAATGTTTCAATCATTTATTGGTACTTGTTGCAATTCATAAAGAGTTATAGGTTCAGAATTGCAAGAGACCTAAGTAAATAACTTAAATGCAGTCAGACATTGCTCATTGTATCCTTTTCTGGAAAGTTTTGAATAGAGTTTGATTCAAGAACTAAACTTCCACCACGTTTCTCTTCTGAATGGGTAAGGGCTATTCTAAATGAAATATTTTTCATTTTTTTATTATAAAACATAAATATACTATTAATAGTTCAGATGTCTTGTAGAGGAAGGCTAGTTTACTATTAGGAACTGGCAGACTTTAATGGAATATCAGGGCATATATGATTCTCTGTAGGGAATGTCTGTAAAGTTAACATTAATTTTGAGTCAAGAGGTCTTTGTGAATGCCTCATATTCAAAAGGTACCTGAAGCTTCTCATACTTTAAACTGCACTGCATGCTGTGGACATCCACAATGATGTCAGATACACAAATTATTGTGACTATATCCAAACTGATAATCTAGAGGCACACTTCTTAGGAGGATGAGGGGGAAGAAGAAAAAAGGAAAATAAAAAGGAGAGAGCAAGAGAGAAAGCAAAACCGAGAAAAGTAACAACCTCTTCCAAGTCTTCAGCTTGGAAGAGAAGCAGCAGCAACCTCCAAATGCATATCATCTCAGGCATCCTTCCCAGTCCAGCAGACAATTCTTCCACTACATTTTTTTCTTATAGCTATACATTTTTCATCAGGACCCACTCGAACTGCCCACTATGTCCACCTGTCCATGATGCAGTTCTTGGAGTATCTTGACCAGATGCAGCTGCACATGGATTAATTGTTAAGCTTTGGGAATATCTGTTATAGGGTAATATTTGTTAAATATATAGAGAACCCTCACTGGAGAAGGGTTCTGGCAGGATCTGCAGCCCGTGGAGAGAAGCTCACAGAGGAGCAGGTTTTCTGGCAGGAATTATACCTCTGTGGGGGACCCACACTGGAGCAGTCCATTCATAAGGACTGCACCTCATGGAAAGGAGCAAGAAGAGGAGAAGAAAAAGGAGGAGGAGAAGGAGCAGGAGCAGGGGGAGGAGGAAGCATAAATTTTCCAGATCATTTTGCAAATGTATTATTATAGGAAAAATATTCTGAAACAGCTGTACAGTCCCTAAAGTCATGCTAAACAGACCATGTAAGGCAAGATTTTTAATGTTTTATGTAAAAAAGGGTAGTCCTTGGAACATCAGTGGACAAATCCATCCGGAACCTCTGGGTATTAAACTGGTAGTAGTTTGTAATTGTACAACATGCTTTACACTCCTCAGCCAGATGATCTTAATTACCTGTTTCCTCCTTTTCATTTTTGTCTTTGCCCTTCCAGAACCTGACATAAAAATTATTCTGCTTCTGCAGCACTGCTTTTTGAAGAAAATTCCAACAAAAAGAAAGTCTCTAACTCAATATTTATATGGATATCATTGTTTCTACAAAATTCAGGGAAAATCGTATATGAATAAGATGAGGTTTTCTTACAGTTCTTTTGACAGTTGTATTTTTTAATACACTCATTTAATACTTATTTTTTCCTTGCTGAAAGATGATGACCATGCTTGCACTGTCACATGAAATCTCTGGTCGTCACCACTTGCTTCTCGCTTCAGTCAATGCCACTTTGCTGCCATTATGAGCTTTGGGTATTTCCTTTCTTAATTTTCATGTGTGTAATGGTGTTATTGAAAGTGAAGATGTGGATTCTTTTGGGCTGCCCTGAGGTGCCTCACTTCCAGATGGTGATGTTTTACCTTCTGTACTTGCTGACTGCACTTGGCTCCTTTCATTATTTCTCTTTCTTGTTACCTAGTGAGAAACAGTGTGATGAACTTAGTCACTAAATGAAGCAGACCGAGAGAGATCCCCAAAGAAAGAATTTCTGGAGAGCCAGTCAAGCTTTAATGTCATAACTAGAGACCAAATTGATAAAAGAGAAAAAAAAAATTGAAAAATAGCATTAGAAAAAAACCAAACTTTCAAATAGGGTTAAATATTGGGCATTCATCACCTATAAAGGTTCTGTGTTTCTTATTAGTTTCCTTTCTTATTTCTATTCCATAAACTGAAAAAAGAGATTACACACAAAAATTGATCATTTAATAATGTCATAGCTTTTAGAAAACATTATTCACAATGAACTTTCTTTATGCCTTTTGATATATATTAAAATTTAGTTTTCACAATTACTTATTTCTGTATTATGTAATACTGTACATTCTAAATAATTTTTTGGGAAAGCATTCAAAAATTAAATGTCATTGTTCATGCTTTCTGGCAGACATCACCTATTCATACTGCTGAAATCCCAAGGATCATGTTTGGGTTTTAGTCAAACATAGCTCTAGTGATTAATAAGATGAAAGAAATTCTTATTTTGGTTTTAAGATTGGTTTTATGAGAAAGAAAAAAAAATTCAGCAAACTAGAAATAAATACATATTTTCTTATTACAGAAATTATAAAACAGGTCCATTATTGTTCATTACTTTTTTGTCATATTAAAATGTAATTAAAATGTTTGAATTGAAAAAAATCCTGTGTTTAATGACAAAAATATAGATTACATTGGTGAAAATACAAGCAGCAACAGATTCTCTTTATTTTTCCATTTTTCAGAAAGAAAAAATTTTTTTAAAATGCTGAGAGGCATTTGGTCATAAGACTAAAGACTCTAGAAGCTATTTCTGAATTTAATTTCTCAGCTTTTATTCTGACTTTAAGCAAGTCACTTTAAACTCTCAGAAGAGGCAGCTATACTTAATCCACACAGTACATTAAATACTTCATTTGTTCACTCCTGTTCATTCTCCTATTTGTATAGGATAAATATGATAACTGCATAAAAATTATGTATATATAATAAATGACAAAAGATGCTATTTTTTAGTGAAACAGATAAAAATATTATGTATAAAATGAGTGTAATACATTGCTTTCTAGAATTCCTGCTTTGAACTTTAATCAAGTATTTTTGGTGTGGTATTGTCTCTTTGTCTTGTGTAAGTACATGACGTTGCTACTTAAGAAGATTACAAAGTGGTGTTGCGGTCTAGATTACTGTTAACTTTAAATATGGACAGAAAATTATTTCAGGAAGCCAAGGAATTTTAAATACCATGTTATATTCCATATTATTAATGCCAGATTTTGACTAGCTAAGGAAAGATTAGTTCATGTATTTTAAGTTCATGTAATTTAATTAATCTCTCTCTCGCAGGAGTCTGACAGAACAAAATCAAACAAGGCAAAATCCAGAATCACACAAATCAGAAAGACAAAACCTCTAAAAATCTATTCTAACTACCCATTTCAGTCATAAGAAATATTTTCTGACTTATATGAGACATTTTTTTCCTGCTACTCACAAATATTAACACACAGAAATCCTAGTTTTAAACTACTAAGTATTTAAAAATACTTTGTGACTCATGCTAATACATAAAACTATTATAGTCTGTCCTATTCAATTATACGTGCTTGATCCGTGGACAACCTGTCTAGCTGTTGTCTTTCATGCCAAGTAACTTGTGTCTTGGAAAAATTCCAACAGGTTTAATAATTTGAAGAATAAATAATACCCCATCATTTTGAATCAAAAAAAGTCATTCTCCTTTTGTGCTAGGGATATCGCTAGTTTTCTGTACTGTTTATCTTTATTTACCCCTAGAATTAAATACATTTCACCAATAAATGAAATATTTTCTGCCTGTGTTACAGAAACGGCAGAAGCTGATTTAGGGAAAGAACTTTTAAATGAAAATGACAGCTAGGCAGAAGATAGGCAGATGATTATCTAGGAAGTGAAGTGTTTTTCCTGTTGAATATAAAGTGTAAAGACTAACATTGTAAACTGAAGTAATAAAGTGTATAATATGGTTGTTACTGAACAGACAAAAAGCATTTCTTTAATAGTCAGAATCCAGTTCTTTCATACCTTGCAAACATATCCTTGTTGGTTTTCTTCATTGTGTACATTCACAGATTTCTTGCATGTAATACAGTGGACACAACACAAGAAGAAAATTTCACCTTAGTTTTTCATAGTGCAAGTTTGTTGCAGGACTCACCTAGGCCTTCACAAGGATGTACAGGTTTGTGCTTGGTTTCCTTTTCAGGGCTTGGGAGGAGCTATCATATTACAAGCAGTGTCAATTCTAAACCAACCAACTGCAATGCAAAAGAGATCAAACACTGTATGGCTTTAAAAGCACCAGAGAGGGTGCAGAAACTATACATTTTTGCTTTTCACAAATTTGTTTGTGGATCCAGTAATGCACAGTGCAGCAGCCCTGCCTATGAGACATGAGCGCACTAGTGAGCACACCAATTTTTTTAGCTATAGTGTACTAGTGATTCTGTCAAACCTCAGCAAGTCATAGTGCTATTGGTGGTCTTGATGGATGAAGCTAAATATTACTCCTTGATCATTTCCAGGGAGGTTCTACCACCTACCAGCTGAAAACACGTGACATGTGGCAACACAAGTCTCTGAATTCATTCATTATATGAGACTGATAGCAGCAGAAGCGGACAAACACTCAGGTCTGAGATTGTTGCAAAATTAATGTTGACTGATATTAAAATTGGCCTGTTTGGAATCTTTGCTGTGCTTTATGTGGAGTCTCACAAAAATATACTGTCTTGGAGAAAAAAAGATTTGTTTTTAATGGTTATGATACAAGCTGGCAGCATCTTCTGGCTGTTTTGACCATCAGTTTTTGCTTTCCTATTCTTTCTAAGATGTTGTCTATAAAGAACAAAATGTTATTGGCTCGTATTAAGATACAATTGTTCATTAATCACTTTCTTTACAATCAAGAGGTGTTTGTAAAGAAACTCAAGGCTATATCCTTAGGTTAGCAATCCATTATATTTTGTACTCCCTCAGCACAGATACAAATGACTGTCTAATGTGTATGTCAGAACAGGTTGCTGACCTCTGTGTTGGACATTCTCCTTGAAAAATACAAATGAGTCCATTGAATTCATGCGTGCTATTTATGTACAGGACAGTGAATCTAGTTCTTAATTTATTTATGGATTTCATTAGCTAAAATAAAAAAATTCTTTTAGCTATGAATTAAGAAAAAAGTGATTGAAATTGACTGTCTTTGCATTCTTTTAGTATTTTCTTCAGTTTAAATCAGTTAGGCCGTAGTATAACTATGAACCCTCAGACAGATCTTGTAAATTGTTAGCAAATCATCATCTTTTCAACAACTTCAGCCAGAACTCATACTCATGAACTAGCAAAGCCATGAGTCACCTGTTCATGAACACTGCAATTAATGGGAAGAGCATGTTCAATAACTTCGGCAGTAGAATTAAAAAATTTAAGTAAACTGCCAAAAAGGGTATTCCAGCAACTAGAACACTGTGGTCCTGCTGTGCATTCTCCATACTGCAACTCCAGTGAGGGAAGAGGTGGAGCAATAGTAACAAGGGAAATAGCTGTCTGCAAGTGCCACCCAGAGATCCTGAAACTCAGACTATTCCTCCCAGGAGAAGGCCTGCTTTGCCTGTGCATAGATCTGCTGACACAGCTTGGTGATTAAAAAAAAACCAAACAAAAACAAACACAAAAATTCACCTGCTTGATATCAGTCACTTAGAAGTAGAATGAACCTATACTATTTAAGTAAGAAGTATCCCTACTTGTGCTTTATCTCCATTTGCCCTCAGACAGCCTTCACTCCCTGCCCCCTGCCCTTGGAGACATTCCACACAGCTGGCATCTGATGGGCTAAAGAGCCTGACCAGCCATCTAGCCTTTAATTAATACCAAAATTTTCACTGACAGTGCTATCATTTGCACTTTAACAAAACCCACAGGATTTACAACTACATCTTCTTCTGAATTTACCATTTCTCAAGAAGTAGAGAAAACATCCCTGTCTGTGTTTTCTTAAATCATCTGTGTTTATTCAATTCTTTTGCTGTTTTGACTAGCACAGTCTTCTTTAATAATTGTCTCTGAAGACAATATTAGGGTTAATAGCTGTAAAATGAAGACAACAGACCTACTCATAATGAAAGCAATAAAAAAGAATTGTACTGAACAGAAATTGCTGCTTTTTTTTCCCTTCCAATCTACCAAAAATTAGGCCCTTGCATTTCATATTTCATTTGCCATTAACATAAATCAACTTGAGCTTAATGAGGAGGAGTCAAGAATCCTATTATTAAAATAGATCTAAATGAATAGCGTGTAGACAATGCTAATACTGTGAGACAGTTTTTCACACTTATTTACTGACAGCGCATCCCTCTGGGCATAAATTATTGGGAACACATCATTTTAAAGCACACTGAGATTCAAAGAATGCATGCAGATGCCTATTGCTTAGGACTAAATTTAATCACCTCCTGCTTGTGACCATTTGGCAGCATCAGGAAAGTTTTCTCCAGAACCATCTCTCTGAAGCCAAACTAATAAAGTGCTAATTAAAGAAAGTACATGGAAGACATGAACACTAGGAGCCTGGAGTAATTGGCTACAAAAAAGGCAGCTCTGAAACACGTCACTTTCTCTGCTGCTCCTGATTAGGCTCTAATTCAAATACCAATATTTCACTGCACGTCAAGGTGCTTTGGGAAAGATCTTGGGCTTTCTCCATTCAGCAGAGGGTCTGCTACAAGCAGCAATACAAATGCTGAAGAAAAAACCCTATATTTAATCATATGCTACTGTCAGGATAACATTTGTGGCAGTCTGGGCAGTGCACAGAAAGCTTTTCTTTTCATTCCACAGTGGTGAGTCAGAGATCAGACAGAAATGAAGGAAAACCACCATTAAAAAACAAAAAGAAAAAAAAATAAAGGTAGGCTCTGGAATAGAAACCATCTCCCAAGCCTGTCACAACTGAGCAGTAATTAATCTGAGGAGCCTTTCATCTGCCTTGCAGGCAAGCTGGAAAGTACACCTACTGGCACTTTCCTGAAGAAATGGGCAACAAGTGAAAGTCACTTCCTTTATTTTTTTTGAAATGGGTTTTATCATTGATTTTCTCTTGAGTACCATAAACTTAACTTTGTTTGTGTAAGATGATGCACAATTTCATGCTTTTTGCTGTTGCTGTTGTAGTTCAATATCGTCAATTTCCTGCTTTCCATTCTCCCCTCTGTTTATATTATCACTATTTAGTATCCAGAGAAGATATTTTTGAGGTAAATTTATTCTGTGTGTGAAACAGGAAACTGTGCAACTAACTGGACAACTCAGTTTGTGAATCACTAGAGCTGGTAATCTAAAGGGAAATGTATTATATAAAAATAATCATACTACATTCATACTTTAATGCACTATCAAATTACTAAATGCCGTATATGGCCATCCACTTAAGCATCTGATTTCAACAAGAAATGGATCTCTGTTCAACAAGGCACTTAAACATATAATTAATCCCACATCTGCTCCACAAAACTAAGCAAATATAGATATAATTTAAAAAACATTCCCATGCTACACAAGAGATGATAAACTTAAGGTAATTCTTAATTTTCTGAGTTTGAAAGCATTGTTGGTTTTTCACTGAATTATTTAAATAGAATGAGATCATTACTTAGGAAGAAAACAACAAACCAAAAAAAAATATAGATTTGCAAAAGTATGAGAATTAGAGTTTGTTATGCTGCGTAAAATTGTACTTTTATAGTTTAATGGTACATTCTTTTAGATCAAATAACACTTTTTTTTAAATTGGGAACATTCAAACTGCGTCTCAGGAAATATGTAAAACCTCCTCACTCTGTCAATACAACATGAAAAATCATTAATCACAACTGTTAAGAAAATTTTAACAGCAGAAAAGGGGGTTTGAATATTTCTAGTAAGGCTTTTAACACAGTTTATTTTGATATTTTCCAGTTACTTTATAGTAGTTCAAGTTTAATTTCAGAATCAAGTATTTCTCAAGTATTAACATCTTAATGATATTCCTTTCTTCTGACATATTAAAACATATGGAAAGACTCTTTAAAAATATATATTGACAATTACTGAACAGTCATTGCAAGTCCCAAAAATTTTATTCAATTTTATGGTCTGGGAGTGTTGTTAATGGCAGAACCCTTAGAAGACAGTTTCCATACTGACAGATAAAAGGGGTTGGAAACACATATCCTGGGCCTTACGAAAACATCAAATTTAAATGAACTCTAATGATATATCTAATGCAGTTGACTGAGAATTAATTCAATCTTAAAGATAAACAACAATAATTTCATGAATGCCTCTCTTCACAAAACTATGCACAGATTAACTCTCACTAGTTTTGGATGAGGTGGGGAGACATGATTTTTCATGATAGCATCTCCTGTGTTTATTGAAGCATTAAGTGGATCTAAATGTATTTGGGTTTCATTGACCTGGGTCTAATCCTCTACTTCTGTATTTCCTAATCCCAATCCTTGTTTATGTTGTACAAAATACATAACCATTAAATGATATTACAGATCCAAAAAAACTGCCCAAAGCTAGCATCACAAGGAGACTCTGACACTCTTATTCTCTAAGTACATTATACCTAAATACTTCTTGACTTTAAAACAGCTATTAACACTGCAACTGAGAGGTGCTACCCACTGCCCTGGTGGTAACGTGTTGCAGTATGAAATAAGCCCTTTGCTCTAGGAAGCTGTTCTTATGTACCCTTGCCACACTCAATAAGAGGGGAGGAGGAAATGAGACTCATTTCTTTCACTGTAGTGCTGTCTTAACTTGCTTAATGCAGGTGATACAGCTCCCCTGTGTTAATCAGAAAGTAGGATTCTCCTGTGTGACATGGATTAGCTTTAACAAGAGAATGTGACAGATCTTAACCGAAAAGGCCGAATATCCTCATAGTGAGGGCACTTTTCTGGGAACAGGGAAACATGAGTGTAAATTGCTTCAGGCAGAGGAAGAAATTGAACCTGGGTCCCAGGCTGAGAACCAGTAAAAAAATACCTCAGTCCTTCAGGAATCCATTTTCTTTTGTTCTTCTGCAGATGTTTAAAACACAGCTTGACACCCAGTAAAATGCTGCATTAACATTAGAAAAAAGTTTTCAAAAAGTAGGAATCCCCAAAACTGTCAGCAGAATTTAATGCAACTAATGAAAATAATGGCTTCTCAACATTTCACTTTGGCAAGGGAGTAAAAAATTTATTCCTCTGTCAGCTTGAAACATAGGAGTTAACACATTTATAAAGTCTACTTTAGCCATACCTCAAATATTTTCTTCAGAAAGGTTTCTCAGAAAAAGGAGTGCATATATTACATTTCTAAGGCTGACCTCTACAATTACCAGAACCTTTCAGAACTAGGAAGGAAGCAAGCAACCCTCAAGCACTAACCCACATTGTATAATGTCCTTTTTGGTGTTGGTCTCAAAACAAATTGTTACTGTAGAGGTGTAAATGTTGAATGGATAATCATTACACTATTCTTTTTCTCAGGATAAGGCTGGCATTTACCTTCACTTCTCTTTAGTCATAATAGATGTGGGCTTTGAAAGAGATTGTGGCCTTTTTAAATTTTTCTCTGTTGTTGTTTCACTCCTCTGGCTTTTTATGTAGGTATTACTGAATCACAACCAGCCAGCTGCATTGTAGCTATGCTAGATACTAGGCCACGCTTGTTATTCCCTTGACATACAATCTTTGCCATAATTTACCTTTATAAATTACAATAAGAAAGAGAAAATAAAGCCAAGATAAGAAAGCTATCAGTATTCTTATTAATTATGTGAAGACTATAATAAGGTCATGTTCATTGAGTTACAGTAATCACTTATGTAAAGAGAAGCTGTATTTTCTTTTCTTTTTTGTCCCAAAAGCAAATAAAGATTATGCCAACCTTATTTCACTGAAATTTCCAAAGGTTGCTCTGTCTTTCTATATGTTTTCCCCCACTGAATTTGCATATGAAATATCAGGAAAAATTGGACAAAACACAGGAGGCACATCGTTTTTCTCATCATACTTAAGGTTATAAGCCCTACTGATTTTGATGGGAGAAGAAGTGTATCCATTACAATCATATGGTATTTGTAAAATCACCTCTTATTTCAAACCAATATATTTATTAAAGCCTGATCGTTTCATGATACATTCACCTAGATAATACAAAAAAACCTGACTGTGAAGTGTAAACATAATACCTATCCATGTACCTTCAGACTGGATTTTAAAACTGTGTTATTACACACAAGTGTATTTCTGACATCACAGTCAAGCCTACATACAGAATAAGTTTGCTAATTTGTCCCAGAATATTTGTATAATAAATATGGACAGCAGAACTAGATTAGACCCAGAAAACTTTCAGAAAAATACCTGGCATCTTAAGTGTGTTTAAAATAAAGGGAATAAAAGTTGCTCAAAATATTTACATGTGCATTTATTGTGTCATTTTTGAAATTTTAAATCTTTATTTGATGTATGAATAATGCCTTTCGAACTAGTCATGAAGAAATTTGGACATGCTATGCCAGTTGTGTTCTCTACTTTGTTCCCTTTTCTTTTTTGACATATTTTTAGTAAGAATTATAAGATTTGGGATGGGTTTTTTGCACATTTTTTCCTTTTTCCTTCTGGCATAAAATTCAAACTGCAGCAGAATTATTCATCAGATTATTTAACTGTATGGTCTTTAATCCATTTCACAAAAGATGTATCCCACCACCATTTATATTTTTTGTACATACTACAATATGAATTATGCTCATGAGCTCCAGACTGTAGATGTGCCATGATTTTTTTGACTATTTTCTAGACTTCAGATTTTGCAAAGAGATTCTTTTCATTACAATTGTATATCGAGGTGCATGTGAATTAACATAACCGTCTGGGTCAAGATAATTAATAACAATATCCTGTGTCAGATTTCTGCAACAGTATTATAGATAGGAGTTTAGAGATCTGTGCTGTAACAGGCATGTGAAAGATGCCTATTGTATATATAAATGTAATATTTGTCCATACTGGCAACACTATGGGTGCTAATGCCATACTCAATGGATTGCAAGACTCATGGTGACTTTAAAAAGAGCCTGAACAGTAGCATGTACAGTTTTCATTAGGCTTAACACTGATTTCAGTTGACATGTAATTGAAGCATGTATCACTTTAAGTAGAATTCTAAGCTTACATATCATCACTGGTGCATTTTCAAATGTAATTCTTACATGATACTGATAATAAGACATAATTCAATTACTATTAAAGTAATTATTTGTAACATCTTGGGCCTTGAGAATAAATTATTTCTCTACATGAGGATTGCCTGCAGTGCAGTTAAAGTAAAATATAACTGAAAAAATTTATGCCACTTTTAATAATCAATTATCAGTCTCAAAGTGGAAAGAGAAATATTCCTTTCCAGCAGCCAGAAGGCAAGTGTTCATTTAGCTAATCCTCATAGTGTTTAATTTCCCTATTTTACTTTCTGCTATTTCTTTGCACCTGCTTTATTCCCCATTCTCTTTTTCCATTACCTGTATTCCCACTGTAGTACTCATGACTATGCTCCTTTAAAAGCTTCTGGTCCTCCTCAAGTAGAGAATTTTGTCCAGTAGAGAGTGTGTAAAAAGCTTCCACTTGTTTAATTCTTTACAAGAACACTACTGTGTGCTGCAGGATACAAAAACACAGGCATTTGTTGTTTCTGTTCTTTCAAGAGCTGTGTAACTTGAAAGGCCTGAAAAATGCAACGTGTTTTCCCATGTTTTCATCAGTCTCCATCACAGGCAATCCACATTGTGTGTGAAGTGTTGGACACCCTCCCCTACACACAATACACCTCACGAATGTCTTTTTCTTCATTTTGCTTCCAGGCAACACCTAAGTTCACTTCTTGGAATATCTTTAGTAAGAACAACCAGTAAACACTCCAACTTTTCAAAAATGTTATGTTGCTAACCATCACTCATTGCCCTGGCAGCCCTTAAATGAGCCAATTAAATTAGATATAATCAGTGTAAACCTCTGTAAAATACTATTGACGCATACACAGCAATTAAATCTCTTAGCAAAGAAAAATACAAAGACTTAATAAAGCAGTTCACTCATATGGAAATGAGAGTGCCACGACCAAACAGCAAAAGCAATTGAAAAATGTGTTGATGTGGATTAGGTTGGCAGGATACCAAAGAAGAAATTAATGTTAGAGCCAGGACAAATCCTATGGATGGCCAGGTTAAATAATTCCTTTGTCTCATGAATTTTACAAGAGAAAGGAGTTTAGCTTGGTTATGAAAAGAAAGAATTGACTCTAAGGCAGGAGAAAAGATAAGATAGGAGGCAGATAGGGATTGTACAAGTAAAATATATTACCTAATTGCTCATTTAGACTTATTGGAGTGAGAAGTTTGTAATGAAGGAATAGATGCAGGAAGACCCAGTTGCAGCACTGCTATGCTACCAGGATGGGTGATCCCTTTTTTAACCCAGTTTCAATTTTCTCGCCGTCCAGAAACCTCCTTACTCCAAACATCCGGTGCTGAGCCCATCTAGAAATGCGTGTCCAGGTTTCCTTAACAAACAGCACTCATTTGGGTGAGATGCACAACTGCATATGTCACTGGCTTCCTATGTGCAGGGTACTTTATATATACATATATTTTTTTTTTTTATGGTTTGGGGGGGAGGGGTTGTTTGTTTTATTTTCTTTCCAGGGAGAACAAAATAAGACAAGACAGTACATTCATTGTAGAAAAAATCTTCACAAAAATTGGCCTTGAAGGTAAAGCTTGTACCAGAATGTCATTCTCAGCTATTGCAAGTAATTACTTCATATAATTCTCTTAATAATAGTCCTCCAAAACTACCTCAAAGATGGGTTACTTTCTTGCCCTCACCATGCTATGTGGAAAGTAACACAAAAATTTCACTGACTGGATATTTAGAAAGCATCCAATAAATGCATTCATTACCAGTTTAAAGTAATGTATTCTTGTTCCAGCATAGTCCTTTACTTTTTACAACTCTTTTTGTCAGATATTTGCTCCACTGAGGTATTTCTAGGGAGGCATCAGCTAGGTGAATCCAGCCAAACACTTTTAGTCTATGCCAATAAGATTTATTCTTTATCACTGCAATCAGCCTAGGATCCTTCTTCCGCATTTGTTCCTGTACGAATTTATCTTTATGGAGTACCAGTGGTACCAGGATTGCATTAGCTTAGAAATACCCAACTACTGCTTTAAGAAACTCTAGAAGAAATATTGGCATTAATGATTCATGCATTCATTATAATTGTACTGACCATAATGGAATAATTTAGTATTAATGCTGATATCCAAAGGACTCTGTTGAACCAAGTGTATCTGTTAAAGTATCCATGAAATGAAAAATCATTCAGTCCAAAATTCAAACATTCAGCCTCTCAAATGCTTCTTCAAACCCTAACTTTAACCTTCCTCCTCAACTCTGATTCATGCTTATCTGAGATGTGAGCATGTGATTTAGCTGTTCAATCCCTCTGATTTCCAGAAGGCTGATTTCACAGGAATATATTGTTTAACATCATTGTCGAGTAAAAGTCAGTCTTATCCTATTGAAACAGAAGACAGCATTTTCTACTGGTCTTTTCAGGAGCAAGTAGCTTTTGTCTTTATAATGATTCCAAACTGGAAGCACTGACAAAATTAGCCAATGAAAACAGCAAACAATTGACAATACTTCAAGAACACTTTCGGCAGTGGCAGCTTTTGAGGCATTGTGGAGAAATTCTGTCTTTCTATTCCCAAGGGTAGGGCAGATTTGGGGACAGTATTAGCTCTCATTAGAATTTAAAGTCAAGCAGAATAGTTTCTTATGGTCCATGTCAGAAACTGGCGTGGAGCATGCTCCAGTGATGTCCACTCTGGAGAGGAAAATTATGAAGGGTTGGCTGTAGCCTGCGAGTAACCCTTACAGAGAAATCTATGGTCATGCTGGAGCAGCTCTTTGTGCTCTTTTCACTTAAGAAACCAAGTTCTACTCTATTCTACTCTATCACTTCAGATTAATTAGCTACAAAATATTTTGTCATAAAAAAAATTAAAAATATAAACTTTCTGTATATGAAGGTCTTCTCCACCCTCAACAGAAATGTACTGAGCGCATAATCCTTTGTGCCATTCTCATCAAACATGGGGAATTCCAGGCAAAGCTAAAAATAGAACAATTAATATTCTAATGCTTAGGGGCTTTAGCAGTTGTAATTCAGTGGCTAATTTGTACTGTAGTGATGAACCAGTAAAACTGATGCAAGTGGACTATGAAGGGAAATATCCTGGCACTGTGTCAGGTAGCCTTCCTGTAGGTGATCCATTGAGCCTCTGGAGAATACAGTGAAGGAAATGATTAGAAATGACTGAGAAAAACCTGAGAGAGCTTTGAAAACAGCCAGGCTCAAGTAACAGAGCCAAAAAGTCAGATTTGTACTTCATCACTGATTTTTGTCCTGTAACTGGTAGCAGTTGCTATGGTAGCACATGTGCCTAGCACTCCTTCCCCTCACACACACACCCTCCCCCAAAAAAGGAAGAGCATAAGATCACATAGAAGGCAATAAAGGAAAAGCACTCAAAAAGACAATGAAATATTCCGTAAGCTTCAGTCTACATGGTTTTATATAAAATAGCTAATGCAGGATTTCTTTCACTTACTAGTCCCTAAGGTAAAGGTCTAAATGCAGAGTTTTGCAATTAAGAGAGAGTATATTCCAGCCTTCCATTTTGTATAGATGCTCTTTATTGCTAAGGAAATTAAAGTGTTTTGGCAGGTTTCTGAAAAAAAACACAAACAAATCTTGCTTAATTTTCTTCGAGTTCTGAAAATTAGCCCATTTAGTCCAACATTTTAAATACAGGTTTAAGAATTTGGCTGTTACATTGTCATTAGTATAAATTAAATACTTAAACCAAAAAAACTATTTGGCAAATGTGGTCTCTATATAGCATTTTCTTGGTTTCTAAGACCAAATATACTCTTTAATCTTATGTGAAATCTTATTTATTTTTTCATTTTAGAAAAGAATTATATGGAATCGATAAAGATGTTGAGACATATGTTTTCTTTTGCGCCTCTCAGGAACATAATTTTCCGAACATGAACCTCATACAAACTACTGGAATCCTGAGTTTAAGATTTTCTCCTGCAAAATGATATCTCCTGGTTCATGTCCTGTAATAGTTGTATTTCAGTTCTTTATTGCTGTAACTTAGTTCTTTTTTTGCCTACCTACTCCCATATAGAAAAAATCAATTTTTGAATTTTCAGTTGTTTCCTTTTATTTGGTGTAATAGGTTAAGTCCTGTTGAACTGGAACTCTAGATTAATGACTGAATGATAATTTTAGTCAAGATAGGTTTTTTTCCAAGCCCGTGATCAGCATCATCTCATGCACTCCTCTAGCATGCTTAGACTTAGACCAAATGATCTTGAAGAGTTTTCCTTGTTTGTCTGGGCTAGATGCCTGTGATAAGCTGTTCCTCATAAGGGTCCAGATTCCTGCTGTCATGTACCTGAGATGTTCTTTCCTGTGAGACCAACCCTGTAAATCAGGTGTCCCATAGAGTCACCCAGCATCGGAAGATTCACAGAGCCGCTCCTGTCCTGCTGCCACTGCCTCTGCTGACACACTTGGTTTTCCATTGATTTAAGGGTCTGGCCAAAGAAATGCTTCATAGCAGATTCTGAGCAAAGAATTTGCCCCAGATTTGTAAAGGAAAACAGTCTACAAACAAAAGCCACCTCTTCTCTCCTCGGACAATGAATAAGATTTGAAAGGAAAGTAAAGTAAATGACATACATGTAATTTTTATAAAGTTTGCCATCTGCCAGTGCAAATCTCTGATGAACCACCCAATGTAACTGTGTAGCAACTAAACAATTTCCAATGATAGATTGCCCTAGTGTCTGTATAATTACAAGCTTTTCAAAAAAAAACTTGTGGCTATACAAATGTGAGGCTCTTTGTGATTTCTGTAACAATAGAGGGTACTCCAACCAACTCTATCTGGGTAATTAGCAGACAATAAACAGCTTTGTCTTTTAAATAGGGAAACATCCATGTGGATGGTTTTTTTTTTCTTTGAAAAATAACTTCAAAATAAGCTAATACTAGGATCTAATTTTAATATCCTTAATCTTGATATTCTCTTTTCTCAAAACAAGTAATGTACTGACAAAATGAAGTTCAGATCCTTAATAATTTAAAAGTTTTATAGTTTATTTTATTTAAAATAAAATTATTAGTTTATTTAAAAGTTTTATTTTTATTATTATGTCCTGATTACTTTGGAAACTACTGGTTGTTTTTTAGCTTTTTTAAAAAGAGCAATTTCTCAAAATGTTCAGCTATTAACTCAAAAGTAATAACAAGACACTCAAAGGGCATCTTTTACTGTCTATGCTTCATAAGAGTCATGATATTTTGATTTATTTTTTCCAAGAGACAGGAAAAAGAATGGCATTTCTGAAACTTTATATCTGAAATATATATCTTATACCAATCACCATCTGAAGATGGTGAAAACTTAGAGTGAGCAGCAATGTGTCAAAATAGGTTTAGTTTAATTATCCTTATCCTGAAAACAGGCTTTTCTTGAGGGGAGACAAAAATATTTTATTTGATTTCCCATACTGTTGGAAACTCCCAAGTTTTGCATCTTTGTGGCTGTGTTTCCATGTGTGTTTGGGTGAATAACAAAGTAAACAGGGAACTGAAATTCATGTATGACCTATGATTTGGGGATTTTGCCATCTGTGAGCCTCTTAATGTTCACTTAAGAATAAAATTTAAACCTCTTTAAAATGTAGCTTTGCAGCTGGTAAGTCTTGCCAAAAAAATCTGCTAAGCACCCTTTGGGGAGTGTGATTGCAGGACAGGTAGCCATACCTAAACTTAGGTACCAGTGTGGTTTCACTCTCCACACAGGATGCACGTGGCCCTCGGCACTCACTAATCTCTGCTTCGTACTTTGTCTTTGCGGATATTGTTTCTCAGATTTCCAGCTCTGAGAATATGTCTAAGCATGCTGTGCTTTTAACTCAGTTTGCCCTGGCATTTTAAATTTTGCACTGCAGCTCTGCTAAGGGAATTGTAATGGGCCCCTTTTAGTACTGGGGATCAAGGACTCCAGCAATATAACTCTCATGTTTGGCCTGAGATCCTAGGTCTGAAAGCACCCGTTTGGAAGTCCTATATATTTTTCATATGTTTTTGCTAATAATCCGTATGGCACTGTTGAAAACAAGACAGAAAATGTCCTTTTGACATTGAATGAAATCCTTACAAGCTACAAGCACTGTGTGTACTTTTACTTTTGTTCCTGATGTCTCTGGAAAGATACAGTACAGCTAAAGAAAATGTAGAAAAGGGTAAATATAATGAGCAAGAATGTGGAAAAATTCTCTTACCAGGAGAGAATAAAAGTTGAATTTGGGTATATTCCATCTGGAAAGAAGACTGAAGGGGCACCTAATCAAGATTTGCAAAATCAGGAATGTGGTGCATAAGATTTGTGCAGAACTGACTTTCATCAAAACTTGCAATACTGTAATTAGAGTAAAACAATACAAGTAGTAGAGATTCAGTTCAGAACAAATAAAATACAGCACTTTTCCATATTGGGGGCAGGGAACTTCTGGAAATTCCTGTCAGAGGGGTCACAGCAGCAGACAGTGTCAGCAGGATAGAGGAGATGAGACAAATTGTGAACAATAACTCCATAAATAGATGGTGAAAGAAGTAGAAGGGGATAGTCCTTGCAATGTCAAATGATCAAAGATGCTGTGGAGCTTAAATGTCAGTGGAGAGCAGAAAGGGACCAATGTTGTGTGCTCTTCTTAAACACCCTCCAGTATTGCCACAGTCAGAGACTGACTTGCAGGGTAAATGGTATACTGTTCTTTCCTTTCTGACACTGTACCTCACTCTGCAGAACTCTTCAGTGATATCAAGTCCTGAGTAATACAAGATAAGATGAGATAACAAGAAAAGCTCTCTGATCCAAACTAGTGGAACAGAGACACAGAGGATGGAGTTATGGGCACTAACTAAATATTAGACCAATGACAAAGCTAATAAAATGAGTGAGGTTTTTTTTAATCCTGGGCCCACTGCTCCACTGGCAACATCTTCCTCTCTGTGCTAGGACACACAGCTTCCAATGGCACAAGGTGCTACAGAGTAGTTTTAAGTGCACCAATGTAGACTATGAAATGTGAATAGAAGGGAATTTTATCTTTTGTGTGGTTTTGGTTTTGTTTGGGTTTATTTTTTTTAGTTTCTTTATTTCACAGAAACAAATCAGATTGTTTCTTTGCTTTTCTCTCTTTTTAGCTAAAGTTTTTGTCATAAACCATTTTGTACAATTTTCTTCAATCCTTAAAAAGAAAGGAAAAGCTATTTTCTTCCAAATTTTTGTTGAAAATTTCTTTGAAATTAAAGTACAAGAGGTCCAGTTTTTGTATTATTGTTGATCTTAAACTGTAGAGAAAATAATGCACATATTAGTACTGTACAGATGTCAACAACGAAAAAGTGTTGCTTTGCTAATAATAATTTTACAACAAACTAAGGAAAGAGATGAATTAAAGGAAAAAATTTTAATATTCTACTATTCTCGTTAATTATACTGATAGTTTCTTTGGTTATCCAAAATGCAATAGGTATATGTCCCTGAAATGTACATCATAGATACCAAAAATGGAAAACAATGGTAGAGTTGTTTTACAGGTTTAAACTGGGTATTGCACGAAGTACTTTTTAGCAGAAAGTATTTAAATTCTAATTGCTTTATGCTTAATTTTTTTTTAAAAAAGTGTTTCTCAGGCAATAAAATTTTAGATTTAAGCCAAAAAAAGTTCCATACCGCATGCTTGTACATGTAGTTGAACATAGTGCTAAAATGATATATTTTGTTTAGTTCATGTGGATAACGGCTACTTTTAATTAATTGTGCAGGTGTGTGCAATCCAAAGCAAAACAGTGGTTAAAGCAATAAATGAAGATAGGCTTATAATGTGGTAAACTGTAAAAGATAAATTATTTTGCTATTAATCTCTTATTTATTTTTTTTTCATTCATTTACATATTATTAGAAAAAAAGTGTGTGTGCGGAGGGGAGAGTTTCCTGCATTTCAGAAAATTGTAATTAAAAATGTGTTAGTTATTAAGGAATGGTTGGCTTGTAATGTATTCACTTCTCCTTTTAATCTATCTATTAGCTTCACATGTTTTATTAATAATTTTATCCAAATGTACTAAATACAGCTGAAGCACAGTTGTAATGTAAACCACGATTGCTAATTTTGAGATGGGCAAGGAATAAAATGATCTATTTAAAATTTTCAGATTTTATTTGAAGTTTGTGTTAAGTTTTCTTGTAATTCTTGTCACACAAAATGCTGTTCTCCCTCACTAGGTTGTTTGGTTTTTGGGTGGTAAATGGAATAACTATTGAACACCTTGCAAAGTGAAATACAGACCATGTGAAATTTTATGTGTGGTTTGTGTGGTTTGGTTTATATGTTTTCACCTCTCTTTTTTGGTACTTGTTGCATCACTTGAAACTTTTTAAAAAGTACTTCATACATCTCCTTCTCCTTACAGAGAAACCTTTCTCTGTGTCTATAATGTTTTCAGATTAGAGATATGTGAAATGTCTTAGTTTTACTAAACAATTTAGAACTGGCCTAATTAGGTTAGGTTATTTGAACAAAACTTAGTATGTCCATTTTTCCTGTAAAATAGAAACATGAATAATTTTCATTTCATTTCAGTTGCATAGGATAGTGAGTTAATAGGCTCAAGTAAACATGGTAGTTTGTTAAAGTAGTCAAAGGACAAGTCTTATAATTTCAGACTTTTGTCAAGTAACATACAAAGAAAGCATTCTAAATTAGCAAGCCAAGGAAATATTCCTCCTTATTAAATGAAGGACCCTGTAAATACAGTATTTGAAAGCATGGAAAAGCAGGGAAAAGAATCACCTTCATCAACTTCAGCAGAACAGTGACTGGGAACCTAACCCATGTTTTGAGACAACTTTTGAACAACTGCCGTAGTCATTAAGGACTACTTTTTAATTTTGTTACTCAACAGGATGACTTACCCATGTGTGTACTTTCCTTTATAATCTAAATACAGGTTAAGAATATACTTTTTAGGATTTAGAATTTAAATACTTTCTTTGTCAAATAAAACCAAGGCACTGAAATTTTCTTTTCTTTAGATGTTGTCAGCAGGAATATCTGGCCCAAACTGATATCTTGGTACAATGTTATTATTTTTGTTACCAGTAGTATTCTCATCACAATTGTTTGCAGCACTTCTTTTAATCACCTCGTGGAAGATCTCAGGAGTCCCAGGCTCTGTCATTAAAGGATTTACAATTTCAGCACCTGATGTTGTTTTGCAACATTAGAGCTCTTCTCTGAGGAGCCACAAAATTACTTTGCAGCTCTTAATTAAGCTTTGCATTATACCCACTAAAAATGGCACTAGTCTTAATTTAACAATGGAGACCACAAGGTACTGAGATGTTAAATGATACCCCATGAGAGCCAGTCAAGGACAGCAGAGTTGCAGTGCTACCCATCCTTGGCGGGTCAGCAACCCACACCACCATGCCCACAGATCCTTCACCCAGTTTGTGTTGCTTCCTTCCTGGCCACTTCTGCAAAATGACCCCAGTGAACTGAATCACTTTGTAGTGCATTTCCAACACTACCTTTCTGTAACCCATTTGATAGAATGAGGTCGGGGATGAGGATGTTGACAGGAAATAATCCCCCTGAGGAGAACGATGAGAAGTCACTGTAGGGACAGAGGACAGAAACTTTACTTGTGGCCAGTTGGGAAGCAAGTATGCCCACACTGAATTTTGGACACTTTACCTCCTCCTGTTGCAGTCTGCTGCTTGTGTGAATTCTGTGTGGTGAATGTTGGATTGTTACTATCCCCTCAACCTTCCAGATATTCCTGTAGAGTGACTGGACAGAGAGGGGATAAGGATGTATATGTATATAATTGTAACCTTAATTTTTAAAAAAAGACAAAAAAAATTCACATAAATTCTACTTACATTATTCTGAGTTTTTTCTACCCTAGCATATTTAAAGTTTATAAGTGTAAAGAGCTAAAATCAGTAGTAAATTCTCTAATTTGGTTTGTTTACTTCTGATGTTGCCTTTCCCTGCTCTTAAAATTAAAAGTCAGACACAATTAAAGGGGAAAAGGGGTTTTTACCTCGGTATTTATTTAAGGATCCTTAAAGGTGCACCCCTTTGTCTGGGTGGAATGCACCGAAAAGTTCACCAGAATGCACACACACGATAGATCGCATATACAATTTATAGGCCTTGCAAATTAGCATGTCTATCAAAGATTCCCCAATGAGAGGCTCGAATGAACCCCCTATCCGGAAGAGTCCCCCCCGGGATGGGCTTATCTTAGTTTACAGAATGCATTCTGGAGAGGACCTTGGTGTCTGGGGCTTTCTGGCCTCTAACTGCGAGGCTTCCAGGATGTTTGGTCTCCTGGCTTAACGGAATATCGGGTCTCAGCTAAGTTATCAGACTTAAGGAATTACAAGTATGTGGGCTAAAAGCACTAAGGATACATAAAAGCTATGTAAAAGGGTATATAAAAGCAGTGTAAGTGAAGTATATGGAAAAGACAAAACTCATCATGGTATCACTGAGCTGCTTAATACGATTATTTAGAAAACTGCTTCAGTAAAAACATCTAGTCACCTGAGCAGCTAAGTAAAATACTTTTCCACCAACCGATTTTTGAATAAATTTTTAGAAAGCAAACTCAGTTTGACAGCTGCAAAAAATGCAGTCATGTAAGTCTGCATAATTCAAGGCCCACACATTTGCAAAAACTCGTAGTGAGGGCAATAAAACTAGAACCTGTATTTCTGAAGTAAATGGAAGCTTTACAGAAAACAGAGAATGCACTTTAATTTATTACATGGGTTGCAAAGACAAAATAGAATACTGCACTATTTGGAAAACAGTAATCATAGGAATAGTATGCTCATTCTCTTTTGCGGTCTTTTCTGAGCTAACAGAATCTCCTCAGACAATCCTTGGAGATGGAATTAACTCTAACTTTGGAGTCTTGATTAACAACTTCCAGACCGCTTCCTGGAGCTTCTTCTGACCTAAGTTGTTCTATAAATATTCACTTTATGACAATGTTAGCTGTGAGCCTGCACACAGAGTGTGAGGTTTACGAATAAATACATCCATAAAAAAGTGTATGTGTACTTTCTACATGTCTATTTCCCTTTTGAAATTTTTAGGACAGTGATCAAATCAAGATCAAACCTAGCGGTTTATACTGAATACTTAGGTCAGAAACTTCCTTTAGAGATTAAGGAGACTTTACTGAGTAATGGTGCTGATCTGTAGAGATTATTTCTATCCCTGTTCTGTCAAGTACCAAACTACTCAATGTTTTTATATCACCTGTGACAGATTTCTTTCTCTGACATTTCAGGATCCTTAAATATTTCTAGGATGCTACAGGAGATGTGTTTTTATCATTGGTAATCACATTTTGTGTAGCTGACATATTTTGAGCTCTATGTGTTAGAGTGTAGAGTACTTTTAATGAATTAATGAGCAGTATGGTTAGTAATATAATTAAAGACAGCTTACCATTGCAAAACATTAATTTGAATATCAAACAATGAAACAATAACTGTCTTTTTGCTGCTGGGAGCCACCATTTGAACAAACTGTCAGACTATCTTACTTTATGACAAATGTCAGGGTTCCTACTTGTCATATTCACCGTAACGGTAAAAACACCATCCTTTATGGAATAAAAACCTGGGTTGCTATTCAGCAACAGCCCTTCAGATAATCTAATAATATAGCTTTAAGATGACCATGCAGTTCTTATTTTTGTTTGTTTGTTTTTAGAAATTTTGAACCATGTATTGTATACTCCTTTTGGAAATACATAGAGGGTTTTTTCCTTGCCTTGTTTCCATGGCCCTTGTAAATTCTAAACAGTTAAGTACCTCTTAAATACCAAAGATCTCCACAGTTCAATGTGATTGCATAATATATTCTTTCCCTCTCCTAAAGGAAAATCTAGAAGACTGAAGAAACACTTTTGATACTACTTCATGGGTGACTGAACTAGGATAAAATTGTTTTAGGTAGAGGAAAGAAAGTAAAGAATTGATCTGGTGTTAGCAATTTTCAGTGATTTGAATACATTGTTTATAAGAAGGTCTGAAATGATTAAATTTGACAAGGATTTAAGTACAAATTTTGTTTTTGCAATAACCCAATTTTTTTTTCTTTTACTTTTGAAAGGAAGTGTTCATTCACCAAGAAGAAAAGACATTTGATAGAGATTCTTACTTTTCCTAGAAATTTGGTTCACTGAATTTTCAGTGCATACATTTAATTGTAAAAATTGAAATTTTGTGTATCAAAACTATTAAAACAAAAAAAGTGGCTCTCATATAATATTTTAGTCATTCTTTTCTTTCTATTGTTGTCAATGGGACATTTCACACAGATATATGTTGAGAACTTTCTTGATTAAAAAATTGATGGAAAGAAAAATAAAATTTAATTCCATTATGATAGACATGTTTCAGCACTTCAGGAGAGGATGCCTTTATTTCAGAAAAAAAAAAAAATGTTGATCTATGCTATTTCCTCCAGAAGCCATCTATTCTCTTTCTCTTTTCTGAAAAAACAAAAAAAACCTGTCTCTGCTGTAACCAGACCTATCAAAAACATTCATAAAATAGTCTAAAACAGACTGAGTTAAGGAGACCTGCTAGCTCATAAAATATATCTCTAGTTCATGAAGATTATGGCTAGTTTTAAATTGAACCAATATATCTTTCTGACATTTAGTCACTTTGCTGGGTCTCTCTGAAGTTCCTTAGCATCCTCGCAAGCATGAGCTCTTCCAAATAATTTTGCATGATATCAGAAATTTTTCTACTTCATAGTTTGGCTGCAGTTACAGACCACTGAAATAAACACAGAGCATTTTGGTATTATGGATTGGGTGGGGGGTCCAAAGCCCTGCTACTTTTCCAGGGTGAGCACCACAGCATACAGACCAAGCCACTCGGCAAACCCAACATTACCTTGTGCACAAGAAATATTTCTCACCACTGACAGGCTCCACTCTTAATTGAAGTGCCTGTTTCGTCATGTTTTATCACAGATTTAATGGGCCAGAGAATCTTGCCCTACATCTACTGTATCCCTTTCCCTCTCTGGTTTTGTTAAGTGTGCAATGGGCAAAAGAGTAATCAAGTATGTCTGGAGAGACTGGGCTGACCTAATGAACATATGTCGGAGTTAATGAACATTTCCATGGACTTTGTCAGAGCACATCCTAAGGCAATTGTAGGCACTGAGTGGCTGTCATTTTCTGAGCTGCAAAGTTGTTCAGTTAGCTTGCCTCAGCAGTAAGTCACTCCAGTTAGTGTTTCTATTAATAACTGCATTTAAAGTACCTCTAATTTTGCCAGAGGTTTGAGCTTTTGTTAGGGGCAGAATGCTTCACTGCTTGATTACTGAGATCCATAACTGCATGCTGCTAAGTGAGAGTGAATGGTTTTATTTCCTTCATATTTCATTATTTCCTTTAATCTCCTGAAGTTTTACAGATGAAAGGAGAGAAGTTGGAAGAATATATGCAGTTTGGGGTGTTATGTCAGCACCCAGTCTCCTTATATTGAAAGACTGCTTGCTGTCTGTCTCATTTCTTCTCTGTCTGGATCAGTTCTTATTTCCACTCTAGCTCTGGCTATGCAGCCTCATGAAATATCTATCCACTTGCTCTCTTGAATAACACTGTAAGATTTTATTTTCGTGTTTGAGTATGTGGGAGGGTGAAAGAGTCCACCAAGATGTCAGTGAGCATATGTCTACTCTAGTGTCTGGGGTATTTTTGCAACACAGATGTGCCAGCTTTGCTATCCTTTTATGTAAGCAAGAGAACAACTTACCTCATTAAAGTAGTCACAGTGGTATATGGTTATTTTAATTAAACTTTAAGTTATTTTAATGAAGCCCTATGGTTTTCTCATGACAGCAGATTTCACTCATTCTTTGGGACAGTAGGAACACAGCCAGGCTGAAACTGCACACACAGAATATTCACAAATCGTCAGAGAATGAAGAGTAAACTCCAGCACCCTGTACTTTGTTGCTTAGATAAATGGCATGATCTTTGACAACAGTGGGCTTTTTTTTGTTGTTGCTTTTTTCCTCTTAACTATACTACAAAAGATGTGCTACAATTTTGCCATCAACAGAAAAACCAATAAATCATTTTGCCAGGCAAATAATGTCATGTAACTGATTGGCTGAGTGGTAAAAAGGCAGTTGCAATTCAGTGGAGAAAAATGTAGAATGATGCACCCATTCATGGGGTTATAACTGATACTTCTGGGAAAATGACAGTTTATGATCTGCAGCAATCCAAGAAGTAAAAAGTGTTAAGAATTTTTAGGAAAGGAAGAGAAAACAAATCTGAAGGCATTGTTACTTCTTTGTACAAAGTGCAGCCAGTCCTTCAACACTATGTGCAGCTCTGGTTGCAACAGCAGTGTCCATAGAATGTTGTTGTGCCTCCCTCAAAAAGGATAAGTAACAGCTGCGAAAAGTAAAGAAACTAACAACATGAAGAATTTACATAGAAGAAACAACCAAAGTGAAGTTTTTTCTTTACAGAAGAGATGCCGAGAGGGGTATGGTACAGTTCTGTGGAACTGTAGACATAGAAAAAGTAAATAAGTAACAATTGTTCATCATCTTTCCTGTCACATGAGTTAAAGGCATCTTTTTAAAATATTAGGTGTCATAGTTCATATAAGTAGAAAAAGTAGCAGGACAAATACATGAAAGAAAAATCCACTCAAGCCTAAAAACCCACTAAATCATTCTATCTAGCCCTGGAAGTCCAGAAGCTGTATATATTTGCTGTCAGATATCCCAGGGAAGTGCACACCTGATTTAGACTCTAAGAAACAGATTATTGGACTTTATGTACCTTTGCTCTGACCTGATGAAAAATTGTTTCAATGAAAATTAAAGGGATGTACCTTTTTCCTTTAAAATATATAGAATGATTTATGAGCTTTTACTTCTCTTTTTCTTCCATTTAAGGATATCTTACTGAATGAATTACAAATAGTATGAAAAACATATAATACATATATACCCACCTCTCAAATAAGTCTAAAGATAGACACATTTTTCTTGTAAATATTAAAGTATGCCCTCCTTCTGTCCCATATTGTTGCCCTGACAGAATCTATGAGAGAAAAGTCCCCTGAAAGCCACAGCTTGCATTGTTCAGCCCTTCAGCCACTGTGACTGACTGGAAGGGCTGTTACTTTGCAATGCTACACTTTTCAATGAATCATAGAATGGGTAATGTTGGATGGGACCGCAGTGGATCATCTGATCCAACCAGGGTAATCCTAGAGCACATTTCACAGGATTAAGTCCAGATGATGCTTGGATATCTGCTCCACAACATCTCTGGACAACCTGTTCCAGTGCACAGTCACCTGCACAATAAAGAAGTTCTTCCTTATATTCAGATGGAACTTCCTGTGTATCAGGGTCTGCCTGTTGGCTCTTGTCCTGTTGCTTGGCACCACTGAGAAAAGCCTGGCTCCATCCTCCTGACACCCTCCCTTCAGACACTCATAGACATTGATGAGGTCCCCTCTGAGTTGTATCTTCTCGAGGCTGAACAGGCCCAACTCTCTCAGCCTATCCTCAACTCCCGTCCCTTAAGCATCTCTTTTTCCCTCTTCTGGAGCTGCTCCAGGATCTCCATGTCTCTCTTGTACTGAGGAGCCCAGAACTGGACAAAGCACTCCAGAAGGGGCCTCACTGACGTCCATTATAGTAATCTCACTTGCCGCCCTACTCCCTCTTTGCCCAGTACTGAACTCCACAATCTCATGGTCTTTAGAGCCAAGGCTTCCCACAGTCTCAAATCTCCATCAAGACCTTCTCTGTTTGTTGGTATGAGGTCAATCAGCACATCATTCCTTGTGGGATCATCCACTACCTGTGGCAGGAAGTAGTTTGACTTTAGCAGAGAAGTGCTGGTGGTTCCTGATTCTTCTGCGTACTGTTTCTTGCGCAGGACTGCCACACAACCGAGAGCACCCCCATGTAGAACTAGTACTGTTTCAGGCTCTCTGCACAAGAGATTTGGTGTAATTCCTACCTTCTTCTCACAAACCCTCCCAGGATGCTCAGTAAGCTCTCTTCTTCACACATTTGGCATGTTACATCAGAAGCTAGACAGAATACTCAATCATTTCATTTACTTGATTGATCCAGTTGGCATACCAGCAGCTAGGCACCAGAGAGAAAAGTGATCCAATGCTGGTCAAAGGTGAGCACAGCTGAGTACTCAGGCAGAACTGCCCATGATTTAATTACATTTACTGTTTCTCCTGCTTAAGAAAAAGACAGAATTGCCATTCTGTATCCATCTCAGACAAAGGTCCTTGGGTGACTCAAAAGGATAGCCATGATATTTTCATATAAATTGATTATGAAAAATTCAGTTGGCATTTAGTAAGGAAGACATGAAGGAAACAAGCCTCTTTTTGCTTTCCCTTGTTTCTCCATAGAGCTGATTACTGAATATCAATAAGCACAGATGAAATGCCTCAGAGGATTTTGGACTAAGCATAGAGAAGAGCCACAGGTAAAGTCTCAATTTATTGCAATGTGCGTTTTGCTCAGTTGTCTTTGCACAGACAACCAGCAAGCTTGTGAGATTTTAGGTAGTAGGCACCAAAAAAAAAAAAAAAGAAAAGAAATTTATTGCTATGTTTATGCTTACTGTAGTTCTTGCTATTGCTCTGTCTCTTTTGACATCTGGAAATGTTATTTATTTTGTCTCTGGTATCAATACTGATCACAGCAGGCAGGCATCTCCTTCAAAAAAGCTGTGTCTCAGTTGGCATTAATTGCTCTTCACAATGGCAAAGCCAGCACAAAGGTCAAGGACTTCACAGAAATGAAACCCCAACCTCTGTCTGGTCACTCGAGGTCAGGGTTGAGGTAATATGGAAGGATTATTACCTCAACTGCATGGTACTTGTCCTGCAGGTAAATTGAGAATTTCAATCTTCTGGGCTGTCAATTCAAATACTTTTATGGACACTATACCATGAAAGAAAGAGAGAAAGAGAGAAACAGAGAAATTATTGAATGTGCTTCTAGTAGCAGTAAAACCATTCCAGGTATACATCTCTGTCATGATCTATTTGCTTATTTCCCTTCTGCAGTCTTTAAGCTTGATCATTGCAATAATTATATTGCATAGCTTTATTACACCATTTCTTTTAATGCATATATGAGCTCAATATAAAATTACTACCATAGAAAAAGGTGAAATATTATATGCCCATGCACGGTTCAATCCTGTCTGATAAAATGGGAAAAAAAAAACCCTCAAAGTAGACTTAAATATGCTTTTTGCACATGTTGTGGCAATTCAAAATACAGTAGTGCATGGTTCTCAATGAAGTATAAAGTTGCAAGACTGTTCTTAACAGTGCAAAAAGTAAGAAGGAAACAGATGAATCTAGAAATTTTGGCAATGCAAGTATGAAGTGTGGCCACAGAGCATTCCACATCCCCTCTCCAGAGTGCTGGCAGAATAGCAAGAAATCCCACCCATCAAAAAGTCAATATGGCCATTTACAATGAAAACCTGGGACAGATTATGGTTATACAAAATGAGATATTGATGTTATATTTAATGAAATAATAATAATCCTCTGGAGAGGAGGAAATGTTAGGGTTTTATCAGGGAACATCTTTGAACAAGACACGGAGAGTGGCTAAAATAGTTATTAAACTACCCAACTGCTTGTCTGTTTATTCATTTATTCAAAATAAAAAAGAAAAGCCTGTCATGAAATATTTTTCTTTTAGATTAACAGTCTTTCTGGAATATGTTACAAAATGTCAAATAAGTTCATTTATTCAAGTAGTTCTCTTCTCACTGAGCACTTAAGGAACTTTGCTTGTAGACTTAGCATAAAAGATGAGAGCAATTACACTTAAAATTGGCTTTGGCCTCCATGAGCTCTCATCTATTCCTCTGCTGTATCCCAAAGATTTTCTTTTCTCTACTTCCTTCTAAAATAATCTTGAATTGCTCTTTGCAGATGCAAATATTTTCAATGTTTTTTAACATAATAATGAAATCATATTTGTAATGACTACAAATTCATGTGGTCACAGATATAATCAGTACCCTAAAAATAAAATATACTTATCTATCTAAATGGAAAAGGCTTACCATTGTGATTTTTAATTATAGTAGTCTGAGCAGTATTCAGAAATATTAGTTTTATGGAGAAAAAACTTAAAAACCAGTATTTTTTTAAAATTCAAAACTATGGAAGTTTATGCACATTTATCTTATTTTTGATTCTACCTAAAAACAGGACAAAAAGTGATACTTGAGAGTATTTGCAGAGCATGACTGCAAGAAAAAAGGGCAATAGTCAAGAATAATAAACAAAGCTTTATGAAAATATATCTAGTTTAAACTGAAAGGATTTTTTTATTCAGAAATGCATTCAAACAGCTTAAAATCCTATTTCTCACCATCTATTGCATTATTAATCAAATAATTAGAGCATAATTTCATTTTGTACACATATCAAAGAAAATAATTTTTTTTCTTTCAGTTTTACAGCAGATTTCTCTGTTTGAATACCTGGTGCTGGATAATTTTTGGCATGAGCGGGTGGCTTTTATATATCTATCAGTTTCAAAATAACATCAAGAAATTAAATTAAACAGATTAAATTGTAATATGACTACACTAGAAACACTTCTTGTCTATATCAAAAATATGCTCTGATTCCAGGTAAAGGCAAAGCAAACCTATCATTTAACATTTAAGATCTACACTAGACTCTAAAATTCATCACTATAACAACCATATAAAATGTACAATACACACACACCTAAGAAAATGTACAGTAACATTCTTTTTTTTTTTGTGCTCTGAGAATATGAATAATCGACTGAAGAATCCCATAGGCAGTCACTGCTTCCTATAGATAATGAAGTTTCATCTTTTGATCAGAATCATCAAAGCTCCAGGACAAAGAATCAGGGTTCCAGTAATGCTGTAATATGAATGTTCAAAATTACAGCTTTGTATAAATTGCTTACTGAGGAAAACACTTAAATAATTGAAGAGTTTTTCAAAACCTTGGTCAGAATCTCTAAGGGATTTTTAGCAATGGCTACTACTTTCTTTAATAGGTTTTGAATTCAGTCTTAGGGACTGATATTGTGACATCTACTCTTCCTACTCTGCCAGACTATCCTTCAGGAACAATGTATATCATAGGGATTGTTATCTGAGCATGACACATAGTCCTCTGATTTATCTGGATGTTTAGATTTCTTTGTTCATTGATGTGTTCAGTCACAAGAAGAATTCTAGAGCAATAGCCATTTGTCACTGCTGTGACAGTACTGAAGCCACCAGCTCTAAGAAAATCCCAGTGCTCCCATACCCTTCATCCCTGCAAGCTGTGCTGGCAAGCAGCACATATGTGGCACCGTGGCATTGATGATTCCCGGGTGCTCAGCCCCACAGCTCACAAGTGTTGAAAGAGCCCTACAACCAAGTGTCCTCATGTGCCAGCACCAGTCTCAGAACTTATGTTTGTCACCTGGAGCATGGTGAGCCACTTCTGACTCCCCTGTCTGTGGTGCTGCTCATGCAGATCCAACTCAGAGCCACAGGTACCAGATTAGAGCTTCTTGATGTGCACATTCTTCCAATACAAAATCATCAGTGACAATTTTATCACAGGAAGGAAGAAAATATCATTTTCCCACACAGACTTCTGATCTGATTTTTTCCAATACACAGTATGTGGGAGTTTTATCCCTCACATCTGTCGGGACGGCAGCAGTGGAAGGTTTTAATATCATCTCTCAGTCACTAAGACAACCCTGTTTCAACCCTCAGTGCAAATGCTTTGGCACCTACCTCTTAAAACAGCTGTCATGTTCTTTTGGGGTTTCTCCTGTGATTCTATTCCATAATTTTATTTATTATTAAGATTAAAGTCAGTGGCCATTTATTTTGAGAATCTGAGATATTTTGTGATTTCCCAGAAGTGATGCAAACAGGTGAGGCATATCTTTCATGCTTATCACTAAATCCATTAGAAACCAAATTAGAAAACATCTTTTACAATACCTTTCAACTTTCCTGTACGTTAGAAAATGGAAATAACTTTTTTTCTACGAAGAATGGTGTACAAACCTACGTTCTTCAGCTGGTAGTGTTGCTCAATGGACAAAGGCAGAAATTTGTAAACTGAAGGTGTGAGGACTAGGAACAGTCAGATTAGGATTCACTACTTTGTAGCAATTTTAAGGAAAAATATTAACTACTTAATAAAGAATGTTTTTCTTTCTTTTTTTTTTTCCTAATTAG
>QWTY01021673.1:385-20572 GCA_008033365.1 Pseudorectes ferrugineus
TCCAGGCCAGGATGCCATTGCCCTCCTTGGCCACCTGGGCACACCCTGGCTCATGTTCAGCCACCAGGGGTCAGAAAGACAGTCAAAGTGTCTGTACACAGTCACTGGTGCAGCAGAGTGCATTGCAAGGTCACTGAGCCCTCACTTTAGCTCTTGCCCTGATTAGGAGAGCAGCTCTTAGGGATCAACCCCTCCTGTACCAGCAGACTGTGTTGCATGCTTGCTTGCCCTGCGTCTTGCAGTGAATGGATGGGGTAATGCACAGCCAGAAAATGCAGCCAGGCTTAATTCTCAGGCCTGACATTCAGCTAGAGAGATAAAGGTAATGGTAAAAATGGATTTCACAAGATGGGGTAGCTCAATCTATTGACCAGGCTGAGCAGCAGCCTGGGATTGAGTGAGTGGGTTAAAATCTGAAACTTCTTCCTATGAAACTGAAATGACAAAAGACTGCTCCCAAGGCCAAAAGCTCTGCTGTGTGGCAGGTGACAGGTGACAGGATGGGTCTCTGCCAGGTGGTGGGAAGCAGCTGCACTGCACAGCACAGTGCGGTTGCGGTACACACACATTAGAGGGCTATCTAATGCAATCATGAGCTGCACAGAGAGGCACCCACTGCTCCTTCCCAAGGGGTGGAGGGAAGGCAGCTGGGGGAGATTTTAGCCTGTAGCGTCTGTATGGGGTGTTGGAATAACACAAAAGAAGGTTCTTGCTGTGACACCAGAAAAGATGGTGAGTTAAAAGGTATTTCTGGCATCTAATTTTCATTTTAATGCAAAGAAAAGGAAAAAGAAGGAAGAAAAGATTTTTAGATGAGCCTGTCATTACCAGGCAGTTCAGTGTTATGCTGAAATAACACAGCTAGTTTGAGGACTGGCCATGGATCACAGCAGTGGATCACTGGACTGGACCACAGCAGAGTGAGGATGGAGCAGCAAGCTCTATTGACGACCCCATGGGATCTCTGTACTTAGGTATGCATAGCCCAGGGTATAAGACCCTCAGCAAGCTTTACGAAGTGCTTGTATCAGGGCTCTGACTTGCCAAAAACCCTTGGACCGCTAAAATGGACAAAGGGACTAGGTCATTCCTGATTTACTAACTTGATTCCTATTCTTGAAGAGTATTGCCTTTACCCCAAGACTCTGTGCAACTCTTATAGACACACCCTCCTTTTTTCCTTTCCCCATACCTTCTTGTAGCACTATGAGACCCTTAGCTGTATGATTCCCCACTGTTGCACTGAAGCAGCACCTTTGAGCAAATGCAGTACTCAGAAACCTCATGGCTGGATCATGAAGGGTGGCTGAAGGCAAACAGACAGCCAGACGTGGCTGCCCACAAAATCATAGTTTCCATTGCTCATACTTGGAAGTAGCTTAAGATGGTATCTGTGGTCACCAAAACCATCCAGGCCCAGCTCCTTTTCCCTGTGGCTTGTGTGTCATCATCATCATGCACGTATGCTGTGGCATCTTATTTGAGTGCAACATTTATCCACAGCTCTCCGGGTACAATGAATCGTTCCTCTGGTTATGTGACTTCATTTAAAAAAAAAAAAAAAAAAGAAAAAAGAAGAAAAGAAAAAAGAAGACTCACTTCCCAGAATCCCAGCACTAAAGGTCAGTTTCTCTTTGGAATATAAGTGGTGAATGGTGGAGAAAGAGTCTGTTGGCTTAGCACTGAGACACTAAGGCTTCTTACCTAACCCACCCATGAGCCCAGTGTAAGAGGGATGTCTGTTGCCAGCACATCTCCAAAATGTAGTTCTGTGATTTCTCCCTTTTTCTTTGTTAGCAGTTGCCAGGCACCTTCCACTCTGAGTTAGTGATTTGTGCACTATGGGACTGTGCAGACATGGATTATCTTGAACCATGTTTGGTAAGGCAAGAGGGAAGGCTTAGAAGATTAATAAATTGTCTTTCTGGCTTCCTCTGAAATGTAATAGTGAAGATATTATCTGCTAGGAAATAGGAAGAAATCCCTCCTCTTACATGCTGGGAATCTCTATTATTATATTTCAGGAAAACAATTACTGGAAGAAAACTGGGAGTCACATGCAGAAGGGGAATAAGACAATTTCCAGATAGAAATGTTCATCCCAGGACCAGATACTTATGTCCCCTAATACCATGGTACAGAAAGCACCCACATAATAAAAGCAGATAGCAGCCAGACTACTGACCAAAGGCATAAGACTCCTGAAATGAATGGCTGTGTCCCAAGGCTAAATGACCTCCTGTAGACTTCACATGAACACCAAGTACCTCCATCCTGGTAGATGGTCCCCATTCCCTGTGAGATAAAAGGGAGCTATTTAACCAGCCTGTTAGTAATGCTAGTGAAGATATTTTTGTCCTGCATAGACACAAAGCAACATTTGTTCCATGTTGACAGTTACAGAGTAAAACCTTCGTGTTTTTCCTCTGTGCCAGGTGGCATGTGGATGGTTATGTGCCCTCATGAAGCAAAGATGTCAGAAAACTCATCTCTCTATTGTTAATTACTGAAGAGAGAAACTGCAATTTGAAATGGGCTTTATTTTCCACACAATTTCTGGTGTTGTTCCTCAACAGAAATAAAGGAGATGGCCCAAAGGCAGGCTCCACCCGAGACACTGAGCAGGTGCTGCCTGAGCCGACAGCTGGCTCACGGCTGCAGGGCAGGGCTGGCTGGGCTGTGTGCATCGTGCTGCTGGCATGCACAGGGGCTGGTGCTGCTGGGGTCGGGGACTAAGCCTTCTCCTGCTTGGATAAGTATTAAAGAAAACAGTAAAAATTAAGATATAGTATATTTCTTAGGGTAAATCTTCTTGAAAGAAAAGGAGGGCAGAGTTTAAAAAACGGCTGCCTGATCTCATGTTTCTAAAACCCTATATAAACTTTAAAATCTCTGGAGTCTGGTAAAAGGCAGATATCCTGTTTAAGATCCCCAGATGTTCTACAGCTATTCATAGGCTTATTTTCTAACCGCAGGCATTGATTTGAAATAAGAGAGTATGCACTTCCTGGGGCCTCAGAACATCCTGCAGGGGCCCCAGAGTGAGGCTGCTCTGCTGGGAGCATGATGATTGTCTGCACCTGGCCAAGTTGTTTTGGCTTAGCTGCACTGCCTCAATAAGGGTGATAATCTGGCAGTCCAAGGTCACTCTTCACATGTGCCCGTATCTCCTCAGGCTGTATCTCCTCAGGAAAGCATGATGCTGCTTGTGGAGGCCCAAGATAGCCTCCCCTGAGGCAGCTGTTGGGAAGTGAAGAGTGTAATACTAGAGTTTCTAACTCTGCAAGACAATGTTTTTTATCTTCCTAACAACTGTGAGTTTGGGTGGGCTTTGGACCTTCCACACCATTTTTCCACAGGTGGAATGGTCTCTAGTCTCATTTTCCATCGCACTGCAGTGGGTTGCAGCACTGCCTGGGCTCACTCTTAGGCTTAGCCAGGGCTGGAGTGTCTCTTCATCCTGCTGCTCCTTCCGCACCTCCAGCTTCTCCAACCCCAGTGGAGAATTAGGACCAGACCAAATGGCAGACCCTCTGGCTGGGATATCATGGAGAACAGGACCTCACACCAGCTTCCCACAGCCTGTGCCTTCTGCTAGTGACCTGTGTTCACCATGGTTTAGAGCACATCCCTTTCTTACATCAGACAGTTAAGCTGTATATCTTCTGGCTTACAGTTTAATTCTTCAGGATCTTGCATTAGTGCCAACAGATACACAGATTTAGAAAGACACTTCAGATTTTTGAAGGCACCTCTGTTTTTCACTTTGCAGCTTAAGAGTTGCACAGATCTATACAAAAAACAACTAACTCTCAGTTTTCCTTTACCTTGCTGAGTCCCCTCAATTAGGTGTAAGCCCAGAGGTTGTCTTTCTCAATTTTGGTGGATCACATTGCTAAGTCATGCACCCTTACTTCTATGGGATGTTCTGCCTGTTTGACCTTTTTACTCAAAGCTAAGAATCTTTTCTTTGTTACTTTACATTTCCCCTTTCCAGCAACTTTTCCTATGTCTTTTTTTTTTTTTTTGGGTGGTTAGAAACATTTCGTCTTCAGCCTTCTGACTGGAAATAGGATAAAAATGGGCTTCCTTGAGAAAGAAACACCTGTTGCTGAGACAGGTCTTATCCTGGTACATCACTATTCTCATCTACCCATCTGTGATTTTCCCTAGTCTAGTTCTTTATAAGTTTCAGCATGTTCAAAATAAAAGCAATTCAAAAATTCTCTCATTCCAAGGTATCCATCAGAAGTCATCTGTTTTTCTCCTGCTATCCCTCCCCTCTTACACCTCATTTTCTTGTCTTCCACTCTCCCTAATACACATGGTAAGTACATTAGGGCCAATCTCAGACAGCAATGGCATAGGGAGGTAGATGGAAAAGACACTACATTTGCCAATATCTGGAAGGAATGAAGGAGTGTCATTCTCAGAAGTGATTTGATGACGAGTCCATGCTACAAAGAGAAGCTCTGTGAGTGAGGGCAGTGAGCTGCACAGATAGCCCCTTCAGCAAAAACCTATGTAGAGATACAGGATCACAAAAAGTAAGCAAGGAAGCACTCGGTGTTAAGAGAAAATTAAGCAACTATCAGGAGATATTTTGCAGGTGTATGCTAGAAAAAATTGGGGGACTTGGCTGGAACACAGCAGAACAGTGAGAAGGGACAAGTGCTAAAGGAGTTTGTAAGTGGATGCCTGCTCACAGGAGCTGGGGAGGACAGGGGCTGGTGCAACCTGTCCAACAGATTGATTGAAGATTAGGATTTATGTGGAGGGAAAATAAATTCGGAAGTCATAGCAGGGTTCAAACTAGCACAAATGTGTGTGCATGTGTGTGCATGTGTGTGTGTGTGTGTGTGTGTGTGTGTGTGTGCATGTGTTGGAAAATGCAATAACTGGACAGTGATACATCATAATTTGTGTGAAATAGCCACCCACCACAACTGAGATGGTGCATTTGGACTAAGATTACATGATCAACTAATAACAGTGTCCAAAAAGCACATATACTGTTTAGTAGTGTAGACCGTGAAAAATCAAAAGAAAAAACGTTGCCTATTTTAAAGGGTCAGCATAGAGGCAGCATGCTTTTGCTAGGGAAATGTCTAAAAAATCTTTCTCCTTCAGACAATCAGGGCAAAGCCTCCAGTGAATTCTGTGGAATTCATACAGAACTACAGTCAACAGTGCTACTGAGAGGATATTAGTGAAATGAATTATTGCAGATGTGGTATCTTTGTCCATTGTTTAGTAAAAAATGAAGTTATTCTTTTCCAGTTTTAGTAAGTAAAAGGAAATAAATGAGGGGAGAGGGCTGGGGTGTAAGACCATGTCACCACAACTGAGATATTCGTGAATATAGTCTCTTGAATATTTATTGTAATTGCAAAAGGAAAAAAAAACCAAAACCAAAAAACTTTCAGCAAAAAAATTAAACAAACAAAATCCACTTGGTATACAGAAGTCACATACAAACAGAATATCCAATGGAATACACATGGTCTCTACGGCCGCATAGAATTAAAACTCTCCATGTGGATAACACCTGTACTGAACATTCAGACAAGAGCTTCCATGGATGTATGGAGAAGATTCACAAAATTTATCACCCAGCAGCATTTTAGCTAACATATTTTTAAAACCACAGAAGCTATATTGCAGTAAGAGTCGAGGGAGAAGGCACAGATTGAGTCTCACCCCCTCACAAAGGTATCCTAAACATGTACTTCAATTTTTCTTCAAGAACAGTTCAGCAAACAAGTTAGTTTGAGGGAACCAGAACAGCTACATATTATCAAGGTAAGCATTTATCTTTGTGCATGTAATCACACGTCTAAGAGGAATTATAAAAAAGCTAGGTAAAATTATCTGCCAGCCCTTGAACCGTCAGGTCACTTAACAATAAAAAGTTTAGGGAGCCCTGTAGCAGGCTGTATATCTCCATTTTAGTGGTACCTCATATTATGACTCTTTGTTGCTCAGCAACAATGATGCCAAGAATTTCCTTTTTATATTAAGCAATCCCCAATTTCTACCTGCATAAATTTGCAGTTCACTCTGGTCTGTATAATTTTGCAGAGGTTTTAATGGCATTAGGTACAAAAAAAAGGTTTTTTTAAGGACTTTTCAGGTCATTGCAAGTACTGTCCTGTGCTACTTAATGCAATTTGGCTACTTTGCTTTCTCAGAGAATGTATTTGATGACATCGGAAAGGAAACCCATGATACCGGTTTCCAGTACGCCTTAGAATTTCATTCTTTTCCAGATCAAGCAAATTTAAAAAACACAAAACAAAGCAACAAACAACCATAACTAAATCAACCTTGTACATTGTCACAAAAATGCGTCAGATCAAACTAAAAATCTAGTTGTGTACCTTTTAGTGTGGTACTAATGTATATACATTTTTAGGAAAATTGTCTGGCAAAACCAATTCCTCCCCATGGCCCAGACTCAGTGGCCTGTCTCTATTTAGCAAATTCCCAATGCAGATGACACATGCCTTTGAAACCAGAGATGTAGCAAGAATTAACAGAATGAGCTTCTCTGCAGACTCTGTGGGCACAGCTGGGAACCCATGGCAGATCAGTGATTCGGGGTTTAAGGTCCCAAATGTACCCAAAAGTGTTGCTAAGTACTGATGGCCTTGCTCATATCCTTAGAGAACCATTGGAATTATGCAAGGAAGCAGGAAAAAATAAATTATTGGATGTCTCCTTTTAAGTTTATGGTTAGATTTGGGCCTGCATTTTGTTTCCATTTGTACTCCTAATAGTGGAATTGTTGAACTTTGAAGGCCATGTAACAGTGGAGTGAAGAATGCGGGTCAGTATCTTTAAGGATGTATCTTCCATCTTTCGGATCTAGAGAAGTTAAGAAACTTAATTGTCAAAAGTGACTAATTAAGGTCACCTTCCACCCTGCTGTGCTGCTGACTGTGACCTTCAAGCTGTTCCCAAACATGTTAAACCAGGGCACCAACTGGAGTTTGACAAGTCATCTGCAAGCATATTGGGTACCCCTATTTAATATCTCAGGTAAGTATTATGAGTTAACGGTATCAGATTAAAGAAAACATGCCCACATGGTATTATGCAATACAGGCAGACAGAGCATGTAACTGACACTTTAAGAATAAATAACTAACTCACCATAAATGCTGAGCTCTAAGAGGTTCTTTTAATGCTTCTACAGAACATGCTTTAAAAAAGATAGGCAGACAGTTTAGAAATGGTTTTAAACATTTTCTGACTGAAGGTGCTGTCCCACTAGTGTTGGTGTAACATGACAATTTTCAAAAAAGGACACTCAGAACTCTAAAAGTAAAATTGACATGCACTTGCAGTAAACATACGAATATCTTTAACCATAGTTTCATATATGAAAAATAGTTTAAGTTACTTAAGAATATTCTTACACTACACTGGTAAAGTGTTTACTATATAATTTTTCTACAAGACGTGTACATTTACCAGAAATCTTAAGCCACACAGGCATCATCAACAGCTTATCACACATACATGATGCTCCTCCCTTTCACACAAGTTTATATACACTGAGTAAATAATTAAATATTGCACTTATTGGCCCATGATTCCTCAGTCTTGAGGTATTCAAAAATAGAAAAAGTATCTATTTTATAATATTTTTTTCATGCAACATGTAAGACATTTGAAATCCACGAACACTAGTATATAGGTTACACATTGTGACAGTCCAACTGAGTCACAACACATCTGACACTACTGACAAAATACCAAACAAGAGTTACAGCACAAACATTCCATATATCACTAGTTGCAGGTACATGTCAGAATTACTCGAGGAAATCTATCACCAGAAGTGGTAAACAATCTCTATCTAACTTTCATTTTTGTCTGTTATAGGTGAACATGAAGTTATGGGAAAATTAGGACTTTTGCTTCCCCCATGGATCAGATACCAAGTACCTTATTGTACAAATGACAAGCCATCTACCTCTGCTGCAACCATGAAAAATGAACATATGGTCTTCAAATGTACCACATTTGATTTCCAGCGGTAATGACAATTTAAGCATAAATTTGGGAAAGGTGGCACCGAATATGAACAAGTAACAGTGGGAAATGAATGAGTATCAAAGATGTACTACTGTGTATATGTGCATATAATATGCGTGTAATCATAAATTCTGCTTCACTGAACATCCATGGACAAACAAAAGGAAAAAAAAAAAGAAAGCTTAATTTGCAAAGGTGAACTACATTTACGCCTAAATAAAACTGGTAGAGTTCATTCAAACAATTGAAATGAGTTGAGTTTTTAAATGAGACTTGACAAGTGATCAACCTTGGAGTCAGAATGTATGGATTAATGGTGCAAATTAACACAACTTATTCCCCACTGCATTAAGTGAAGATACGTTGCTTTACACCCCCTGAGGGTTTATCTAAGAGGCTTCAAACTCATGGTCTCACATTGCTAAATCTCTCAAGCTAAAGAATTAGGCTCATACATTGTGAGTCTATATGAAACAGGCCAAGGAGGAATCATTCTGTCATCAGAACTGAAATTTAGTTGATGCCTGTAAAAATGTAAATAAAAAAACTTACTTCTCAAAAACAAATAAAGAAAAGAGTAGCTGGGAGGGGTGGAGTTTGGAAGGGGGCTTCTCTTGGAATGCAATTGCAACATCATTTGTCTGCTCCAAAGAAACAAATGCATAACCATCAAATGTAGAATTTTTGTGACTTTTTTTCCCTAAAAATGGCAAACCCAAAGCATTCTCAAAGTTAGGATCAAAATCCAGCAAATTTTGTCCATCCTGAAATAGCATTTCATTTCTAAAATAAAGAAGGTGCAGGTGGTACAGCTGAATATACAGAGCTGAGCAGACTGGGAAGAAAACTTAATCTTTCAGACTGGTGCTCTGGAAAAGGCCACATAGATGTAGTTGCTCAGGTGATTTCTCTAGGCATTACTTTAAGTATAAGCACAAAGGAACAAACAGTTCCAGGTAACAGTCACTTACACAGCTGTTGAGAGAGAAAGAGAATTTTTTGACAGAAAATTAGGCTAGTTCATATGTATTTAAAACACCAAATGAACAAGTCTAAATAAACTAACCGCCACCACCAAAAATAACAGATACAGTATTAAGACAGTTGCACTTGTAACTTATGAACATGAACTCTCAAAAGAATCAAAAACATGAATCTGAAGGTTCAACCCAGCAGGGCTGGCTAGCTGTTGGGCAGGTCGGTGCCAGAGACACCACAGTCAATCCCGTGCTCCTGGGTGCTCCCAAGGTATTTTCTGACCAGTAGCCTGAAGGTGCAGCAAGCAACACATTGTCAGAGCATGATAAGGCTGGTGCATACCCCATGCACAGGATTAACCTGCTGCTATAAGTTTTAGTCTAGATCATAAATCAGAAAATGGATTGTGTAGTATTAATTCAGCTTCAGCAGGCACTATGGAACTCAGGAGCCTCTGCCCAAAGGCATCTCATCTCCCAGAAATTTAACGTGCTCTGTGTATCAATTGCTGTATCTCAGCAAGTGGATAAACCTTAGCTGAAGGGGGTATCTATGGCTGAACCAATGATTTGCTGTGACATTCATTCCTATTTCTATGCTGAAAGTGACAACAAATTAGTGCAAGGTATGCAAGAACTTTTTAACCAAGATTTGTGATGAGGCTGAAAGTAGTTTCATTTCTGTTATCTGAGTTTTCGTCTGAGCCCTCCCCTCTTCCATCACAAAATTTGGTGCTTTGTAGCCTGGTACTTGCTCCTGATGGAATTGTGCCACACCACTGGACAGATCAGGGACATAACCAAAACCTGCTTGTCTCCTCCAGTAACTCATAATCAGTGACTACTGGATATATGTGAAGAACAAGACATTGTTTGTTTAAATTTAGGCCCTTGATCAAGTTGTGACAGGTTCTTCAAAAATCTTCAGCCTACTTGAATTTAAGAAAACTGCAGTTCTATCACGTAAGTCAAGAGGAGCCTAACCAGATTGACACAGGCTGCTTTTGGATATTCTACCCCATAGGAGGCCAAGGCATAATTTTAGATAGAATGAAAATTCTAATACTGCTAATCCCCTCAGAATTCTTCCAATATTTGGGGAAAGCATAGTAAGTTACTTCTCAAAAGCTTTTCTGTCTTTACTGTTTCTCTAAAAAAGGCAGGTACTAGTTGAGAGGGTACTGAGATCATGATGCTCATGATCTAAATGTGACCAAATTTTATAGAAGAAAACTCAATATTGCGGTGAAGCATGTGGCTGCAAAAGCCAACCTGTGATGGAAAATCAAAGCCTACTTTTCCAACAGTGGGTAACCCAGATTGAAAAGAAAAGGTCTGCTTGAACTTCCATGTATTTTCAATTTCAGAGAAAGTCATGATAGGATAAATTAGGTTTGATGGGACCACAGCAGGTCATCCTTTCTAACCTTCTACCTTCTACTCAAAACAGTGTCAACTGAGAGGGCTGAGTGGTTTTTCCAGGGTTTTAGACAGTCTGATCTTGAAAAACTCCAAGTATTTTATTTGAACATTTTAAAAATTAATCTAATTCTGAACTCCATGACAATGTCTGAGTGTTAGTACAAAGTTTCTAGGAGATTTTAAATACTGACTTGTTCTGCTGCTGTACTTCAGATGAGCTTTTTCCTTTTAACACATTTTTGGCACTCTAAGGAACAACACTACTCTGACAGCTGCTACTTCCAGCCACCCCATTTCATGCAGAAGGCCAAATATGTGTGGAGGCCTAGCAGGTTAGTTGCCTCAGAAACATGAAGCAGGGGTTCTCCTTCTCAGATTTTGCTGTTACTCTTCTGCCGAGACTCCTGATGCAAAATGAAAAGCAATTAACTAATCCCATTTATGTAAAGAACTGTTTATCTACCACGCAATTTATTTAAAGAGATATATGCTAATAATGTATTTCTACCACTGATTAAAGTCTAAATGGTCATAACCAGGCAGGGAGGGTCTTAAATTCACTGCAATGGAATACTAGCAAAGTGTGGCTGCAAAAAGGGACATCTTGAAGTCTTTTTTCCTTTTTGCACTGTGTACAGGAGATGACCATTTCACATCACACATCTCAGAGCAAAGCTGGAAGAATATCTGCACTTCTAGGCAAGCTACATGATTCAGGATATCCCCAAGATCATTGACAACCTGATTATGTCTCTCCTCTCCTTGCCTGAAATGGTTCAGACTAATAATACAACCTAAAGTTTGTCTAAAGAACTTGAGAGCTGAAGCTGAATTCTGTCTCAAGACTTTCCTGCTCCTTTTTCTTGAGCAGGAATCACTGACATAACAAGAAAAGCATGGAAAACTGCCCACTAACCATCTCAAATGAAGCTTGCTCAACTTTGTATTGCTTCTGTCTTTTCAAATCAGCTGGTACCTAGTGGGTGAAAAGGTAGTGAAAGTCTCTAAGCACAGTTAGCAACATGCTGTCTTAAAGTGGGGAGGGAAAAGCAGCACCCTGGAGAGAGACAGGATCATGGTTTGGACAGCATGTACCTCTTCCACATGGCTGCTGATCTGCTCTAAAGAGGAGGGTGCTTTCTCTTCATGGAGGCTAATCAGTCTCCATGTCTACTAGGGAAAAAAGTGCTTAAATAAGCTAGCTAACAGGACAGACATGGTTTTAAAATCCAGACTGAAGAAAGAACATTTATTCATTTAAGTTAGGCAGCCCAGGTAGAACCCTCCTGGCATATCCATTTTACATGTGTCTATATGCCTTGTTAGGAAGTAAGTTTTACTATGTCAAAGTGTATGTAGATTTTTTAATCAGTTTATAAAAGTGGCCATTTTCTCTTAGTGTGTATCAAGAGTTATATCGAAAAACATAAACTGTACAGAAGGATTTCTTTGCAGTTGTGAGTCGTTCAGTGTACTATGTGTTACTTCCTTTTTTTATTTTTCAGATTTTTCCCATTGCTGACAGTTTAAAAAATGTCAGCCTTGTCTTAAATTCTGTCTAATTGGAAAAATAAAATAATCAGTGGTTCTTCAATTATGCTGTTTAGTTAAAAAAGGTCACTGTGATGCAAGTAAAGCAGTTGTACAAAGTACTTCAGGGCACAGATGTAAGAAACTTCCACCAGTTACTAGAGGAGTAAAAACTGTGAAATATGGCTATTTTAACACTTTTTCATAAAAGAACTTGTGTACTTTATTCTGCTATATTCACAGCCTTCTGCTAATCTTTTGAATGTATTCAGCCTAAGATTAGAAATGTTGACAATTTTTTATTACTCTTAAAGTTTTAAAAATCCCAATTCTCTTGCCAAAATAAATGGAAAAAAATGAGATCAAACTTCAGTTCACTGACACCATCAGCACTTCTGCAATAGGTCTGAGTAAAACACAGACATTTGTAGCCAGTGTGGTGGTAGCTCTCTCAGTGACTGAATGGAAAATGAAATTCCTGAAAACTGGAGCGTGCAGGTTTGACAGCAAAGTGACAAGGCAGTTTTTGGCTATGAACAACCAAGCGCAATGGGTTTGGCTCCATCAGACATAATATAGAACTGTGTGGTTAATGTCTCATGCAGGCAGAAATGGAAAGAGCTAATCAGCCTTCTACTACAGGGGTAGGTAAGACTGGGATCTCCATAATGACGGAATGAGAAATTATGCCCAGTTTCAGAAAATTATTGAATAGACATGCAGCTCCTATGTAAAAGTAAATACACTAGCTATCAAAACAGGATGAAGTACCTAATATCTCTGAGAGTCTGGACTGAATATCCACATCCAGTTGGAAATCCACAGGGAATTTTGGTGGTTTTGGGCCCAGGATCTAACTTCTTTCTAATTTCTGCAGTTTTTAGTCAGCCAGGATGTGTAACATAATGAGTGTAGATTTGCCAAGGCAATGTGCTCCAGGAAGTGTTCCTTGTACAACTGATCTGGACAGAATGAGGCATTGGCTCACTACAGGAATACCTCTAAATTCATTTTCAGTCAGGAAAATATACAAGTAGCATCAGGAAGCTTACTCAAAACACCCTGACCACTACCCTAAAGATTCAACTACATAACTTGAAACTGATGAAGTGAGAGACAATTCTAGGCAAATGTGGTTTGAGGACATGGCACCACCTGAAGTGTGATGAAAAACAGTAAAAAGAAAAGAGAAATTAATATACAACCTGCATGCAAAAGCCAGATTCTAAAATACGCATCATCCTTTCAGACTAAAAACTGCTCCATCCCCATATGCATATTCAAACATCTGATGATGTAAAACAAGACTGTTCTCACAAATAAATTAATAAGACAGTATAAATAAAGGCATATAGACCATTCATAAATACTCTGTTGGCAACAGAACACACTGGAGCTGCCTTTGCTGATAGCTGCATTAGCAGCTGCAGTTGGGCTGCTGTGGAGGAGGGGTGTCCTTTAGCTGTGTGTTCTGGTTGCTGGCAGCAATGGTGGGATTCGTCTCCAGACTTTCTGACATTTTGTCACAGATGATATCCACAAGTCGCTCAAACGTCTGCTTGACATTAATGTTTTCCTTGGCACTTGTTTCAAAAAATTCAAATCCTAAGAAAATAAACAACATGTTTATGTTCTGTGCATATTTAGGCATCTCCAATAAATATACAAACTTCTCTTGACCAAGAGACACTCTGAAATGAAACATGTGAGAGCACACATATGAAAGAAGAGCAGTTAAAATTGTAACACAATCAGAGTAAGTACACTAGTGCTACCGGCTTTATACAAAGCCGGATGAAGTCAGGACTGCTCCACATGTATTCCCTTAGAAATAGTCTACTTTAAAACAGTTTAATCCAAAAATTGATACCTATTTGAGAGTATTATTTTAGAAATGCCCTATATATATATATATAGCCATTGGGAATGAGTAATCTGCTGCTCCATATCTAAGTATTACATTCCTCTGAGCATCATTCAGTTGGAAACAGCCATTTCTACTGTGTTATTAAGGTGGTGCCAAAACACAAAATAATGCTTGGAAAAGTACAGGTAAAAAACCAAGCAAGACAAGTAAAGATTTTTGCAATTTGATATTTACTAAAGTTAGATGTGAATCCATGGGACCAAAGGGATTCCCAGCTCCACAAACTGAACTAATAGAAAGATACAGAAATCTTTTTAAGCAAAAAGGAAGAAAATTCATAGAGAAGGATTTTTTATCTATTCATTCCCACTGATTACCCCAAAGGCAAAAACCAGAGCTATCCTTAGCCCATAAGGGACACTGGAAGTTTTTATGGAGCAGAGACAGCTGTTCTAAGCTCTCTAGAGACAGTTTGCCTAAGTTCTCTCCTCTGCCCCCACTTGTAGCACATCTCACCTCCCACATGTGTCTCACTCATCTAGGCCAGGTTTGCAGCTTGGTCAGACTGCACCTAGAAGGGTTTTGCCAGTGCTGGGTCTTCCCATGTGCTTGTTTCCTTTGCAAAGCATTTGTCTTCTTTAATTTATTGTTTGCTAGGACTTTTCCCACATGGTCTACCTTTTTCCCCAACAAGTTACAACATTGCTCATCTGTTCCCTGAAAATTCAAAACTTTCTTCCACTCCTGTCTTTCCACTACCTATAGGTTCAACGTTGAAACAGTTTACAAAACATCTGATTCACTAGTAGTTTTACAGAACCCTTTGCATAGTCTGTCTTAGCCTTTGCATAACTATTTTGATTCTTTCTGATTAAATCTGAATATTAATGTGCAATTACCACTGTCTTTAAGTATGAGAAAAATCCCAGTCAGAAAATTTCAGTCACTTAAAACTCCTGGCAGAAGGACAGAAAACAGATCCTTGTGGGTCTGGTGGCTTGGTTTGTTTTTTTTCATGTTTTGTTTTATTCTGTTTTGAAAGGCCACAAGAAATTTAAATGCAACTACTTTGGTCATATTAGTATTATGTATTCAGTATGCCATCTAAACAAAATGTAATGTGCACATTCAGTCCTATAACTGTTTTCCATGCAGCTTCTGCATAGTTGAGTTTTACCCTAGAATTACTGCAGATAATTATATTTAGCTTGGCATGACACCCAGCAAGAAGTAATAAGCAATGTACAAACTCAACTCTGCTCTGAATTTTTTTTTCATATTTTTAATTTACATAAGGTGCCTTGGACTGAAGTGTCACAAAGTACTAAAATGTTTATAGGAGCTAACCACTGGCCAAAGCTAGTGTTCATAGGGAGTTTAGATAATAAGAGCTATAAATATTGTACAGGGATTTGGTTGGTCATACGACTTCTGTTAGTATCAGGAAGAAGTGTAAGGGTAAGCTCACCAGTATGAGAACACATTGCTGTAAAAACTTTTCCATTCCACATTTCTCTAGAAAGCAGGAAAACTGTCAATAATAAAAGACCATCTACAAAAATTATATACTGGGATATAGTTTGAATTTACATGGTATTGCTTTAATTTAGCTTTGCTCACACATTTCCTTTGTTCTAAAGTAGAAGGAAAATGAGGAAAGCCAGTGTAGCATCACTTGCTGGTGGCTTTGGCCCTCGTACAGAGCTCCATGCAGGAGAAAGCTGTTCAGATCACTTGGGAGTTGCGTGGGGAAAGGAAGATCCTCCACAATTTCTGTATGCTGTGTTGAATCCCAGCTGCAACTCTAGCCCAGCAACACAGTGAAGAATCTTCCACAACTGTTAGTGTCTTTGCCACAGGAAGGAGGAGGAAAGCAGCTGCTCCATAGAGGAACAAGCAGAACCACAGGGCAGAAGGGTTGAGTGACAATGAGGGAATGGTACACCAAAGCTTTGGAGATGATAGGAAGAACAATGAATCTTAAGGACATTTAGGAGTGGAACAGATTCTATAGTTACAAAGATGGAATAATGAGCACATCAGATGATCATGAAATAGCAGATATGATATCTAGGTAAGAAATCTGGACAGACAAAAGCAGAAAGTGAAAGGAAAAGAGTCACAAAGAAGAGAGGAGACCCATGTCAAGAAATACTATAACAAGGATAAGATCAAGAAAACAGGCCAACTATCAGGGTGAGGATGTTTTGTATAAGAACATAATGAAAACTTAAAGGCACCCCTTCTCCAGGTCAAATGGAGGGTTACAGAGTGTCAATTACAAAATAATTGATTCAAATAAAATACAGCTGTGGTGATTTCTATGGAATTTCAGATACGATTTTGATATAAGGAAATTGCAGTCATAGCAGTGTAGTTGGATATCAGACTATGATGGTATTCCATCACCCTAGACATTAATTGCCTGGACCTTCTAGGCTAGGCTTTGCTGCATAGATGAGACAATGGATGGACCTGTGAGAAAGTGGCTGAGCACCCAACTGGCTCCACAACAAAACTAATGCTTTATTGTTTACCGGAACTGTACAGGTGGGAATTTTGGACAGTCTTGGAAATTATCCCAAACAGCTCCTGCTGTGTATAGGCCTATGATAGGTACTATTTATATGCTTGAATGTGTAAATAAACATCCTAAGAAGAGGATGGGGCATACTTGTGAGCTCCTACCAGGCAGTTCCTGCTGTAAAAGAGATTCAGCAAAGGTAAGACACTTGTAGATGGTCCATGGAAACTGTTCTTGCAGGTGCAGACATGGTCACACAAAAGTGTCTTTTGAAGACAGTTAAGACAGTTAAAAGCTTTGTGCAGTTTCTGGTAATCACTGTCACAGCATCGTAGGATGTACTGAGAAAGCAGGACCATCTGGATTACAAGAATTCGTCAGAACAGCAGTTCAGAATCTCATTTGATGCAGCCAAAGGCACCATTACAAAGACCCTTTACAAAGCAAGAGAGGCTCCTGTAACCACCTGGACAGCAACTGGCTGCCCTGGGCAAGAGATTCAATTTCTCATGTGAATGTTACCTTATGCAAGATATCCAATAAATTAGATGGTTTCTTTTGGCTTGTTTCTTTGTTCAGCCAAAACCCTGCCTGTGGAACAGTTTCAAAGAGCTATACAGCATTTTTCCTAGCAGAGTGTGCCTGTAATCAGCACTTGAATTCTGGTTGTTTTCATTCTGTTATGGAATATTTTGCAGATCTTTTTCCCCATGACACCTCTTTCTCTCCTGACTCATCTTGCAATTATTTTACTGATGGCTCTTAGACACCCTAAGCTTCTAAAATCCCTGTCTATGACAGCCTCAGTTCTATGACTTTTAATACTTTCTTCAGGGTTTTTTTCCACTGCTCATTATTAATGGAGAGAAAAGATTTTCCATGGGAGTGTAAGTGTGAAGTGAGACAGCTATCTGGTGATGCCAAGGGAAGCAGAGCTCAAAGAACACCCTGTTCCCATCACCTGTGATGATCTGTTCTGCTGGTGTGGATGAGGCCAGGTAGAGGAGATTATTGCAAAGACATGACAAGCCCAAGGGAGAAGTGGGTAGGTAAGGCAGAACAGAGCTGAAACTCAGAAAATCCAAAACATCAAAGTGTTGCCTGAACATTTGTACAAAGTGTGTGGAACATGCAATAGGATATTTTAATTTAAGTGCCTATTTTGTGTTTAATTCAGTTTTCCCTTCCTGATTCTTTCTCTTGTCTACCTCTTTCCCTACTACTGACTCAAAGAAAGTTGGCAAGCTCTTGGCAGCTCCTACAGAGCACTACAGCAGCAAGGCTAGACAGGGCAATGGCATGGTGCTGTTGTTCACCTGTTGATCTACAATGCACACAGAGCAATTAGATGGGTTTCCTGAATCATACACAGCCAGAATTACTGACTTTGTACCCTCTCTGCCTCACATGTGTGCTGGCTCTGTAAAGGCTCCTTCATGACTGCTCATTAACACTTGTTTATGTCTGCTTTCAAAACATAGGGAAGAAAAAAGCCCAGAAAGCAGAGTCATATGCAAAAAGAAGAACATTCGGCACCCTCTCATCTTCCTGAGAAAACGTGACATCAAGAGCACACACACACTAGGCAGTAAATTTTAAGCAGAGTTCCACAGACAATACAGACAAGACCTATGCTAATGTTTCACCAGTTGATCAGGAAAGCATTTGGTTTCAGAGTGTTTGTCTACAACCAAGACAATTTCACTTATCACCCCTGATGTTATGTTTTACAGATGTTCACAAGGGTGTGTTCCCTCAATAACTATCCTTCTAACCTTTCATGAAGACAAGCTTGAACTGTGGTCCTTAGTGCTGCTTTTTTCAGTGCCTTTTTCAATCCAGTATCATGAGGAGTAGTAGGAGACTGCAACATCACAGCAAGAAATGGCTGCAGGAAGCTGCTCCCTTTGTAAGAGTGGTATGTAAAAGGCAAAATTTAGGAACTCATGGGAATTAATAATTTAACAATGTCATTGTATATACAGGAGAGGAGTTAATAAGGCCTTATTTTCTTGGAAATGCATCCTGGGCAGTTCTGAGGGGGCACTGGCAGCCACTTACCTTCTTGCCTGCTATGAATAGTATCTAATAAGTTTTTCATTCACATTACAGGCTGTCAGTCAAGGCAACTGCAAGACCTTTCTCCTCTGCTTACATGTCCACTTCCCCAGAACGGTCAATATTTTTTAGTCAAAGAGAGACAAGACACATATGGCATGACTGCAAAGGTCATCTCTCCTAGGGAACTGGGCTGAAAGTAGCCGCAGACCACTGCTGTTCTTCAAAGTATCTCCTACATCGGCAGCTATCTGGTTATGATGTGCTTTGCTCTCTAGACCAGTAGGATGGGATCTCTGCTGTCCTAACAAGCCCAAGTGCTGGACCATGTTAAGAAAAGTATTAAAACAACATTAAGCCTCAGAACACGACTCTGCTAATATTATCACAGTGAAGAGCAGTGCTTTATCACCATTCAAGATAGAGAATTAAAAGAGAGATAAAGATTATTAACAGAAATGCTAAGGTATTTATCCAATCTTTAGGATGGCTAAATTTATTAATTAAAGAAAAGCTGAAGGGGGACTGTCAGCTGTTGCAGAATGGACCAAGCCAAGGGGCAGTTACTGGTCATGCTCTAGCTAACACCTCATTTTGCAGTCTTTCAGAACAGAAGGTTTCATATAAATTCCAGTTGTATTGATTTTGATTGTGTTTTCCAGGTACCTTTTAAATGAGTGCATTTGGGCAATAAATTAGATTTCTGGCAAAGATATTTTTTGTGTGTTTACAGGAGACAGTGGTTGAGAAAACCCTTGCTTCTCATTGTTATTAAATAACTTTGCTGTAATGCAGCTCCCAGTATGTGAAAGCAATGGCAGGTTGGCGTTTCCCCCAGTAAACGAACATCCTGGGGACAGGAGCCTTTAATTGCTCTGCCAATACCCTGTCTGTGTTGTAACTAAACAGAAGACTGGTATTTGTCAGTGCTGTCAGTCTGTCTCTTTCCCCTGGAACTAACATTTGCCCATTAAAAAGCCCTAAAAACCAGTGAAAGATTTAAGTTTGAACAGGCATATTGCTGCACTACCCAATTATTTTAATTTTTAATGCAAAGTTAGATGCAGCCATATGTCCATGCTCTCTAAGCTGCGGGTGACCCTGCCCTGTGCACCACAGCCTCCAGTCAGCCACAGAGGCAAAACAGAACTTGCTGTTATAGCAAACTGTGTGCTGAGGTGTCAGCTCCCTCTTGGTTCCTGATTTACATGCCAAAATTACAGCACTAAAAATGTCTCTTCAGTTCCGTGCCTAAACTCACAGCTGCCTAGTACCCCCAGTGTGCCCACAGATGCCTAATGTAGGCATTACCAGGCTCATACCCTAAGGGAAGGGAAGGTGCACTCCAGTCCTGATGCTGGGGAGCTGCTGCCTTGTGCCCCAGCCCAGGAGGGATTCAGAAACCAGTCATGTTCCTGCTCCATCTCAGCAGCAGGTCTGCTCTTGCAGGCTGGATCAGACCACATACAGTTGCACCCTTGTGTAAGCCCACAACACTGACAAATGCCCCACTTGCACGCTTACTGGCATGCTAAATGGTTTAATGTGAAGAAATGTAATCACAGATGAATTGTGTCTCTGTCATCTCCCTGGCATGACCATTACCTACATAAATATATGAGCCAAGAACAAAATGAAAACAAAATAGGCAGGGGAGGATGATTCTGTTTGAAGTAAGAATTTTTTTTCTTGTTTTTGGTGGAATTTATTTTCAAAGCACTGGGAATCAAGAGAAGGAGAGAGAGAAAAAGAAAAAAAAGAAAAAG